>CAUYON010054514.1:0-27172 GCA_963573935.1 Arctocebus calabarensis
TGCCAATCCTCCCAATCTCTGTGTCTCACCAGCTGCCCGTCCACTCCAATAGTTCACACAGGGAAAGATCCAGAGCTCCCACCCTCTCACCTGCTGACCGGGGAGAGATGGGCTACGGGACCGTCTCCACCGCCATCTTCCAGCACCTGTAGAGCTGGTCTTATTGTGGCAAACTTCCTCAGTGTTTGCTTATCAATAAAAGATTTCATTTCTCTGACTTTTTTAAAGTTTAGCCTAGCAGAATATAGAATTCTGGGCTGAAAATTGTTTTGTTTAAGTGCATTAAAGGTAGATGACCATTGCTTCTTGCTTGATAAGTTTGTATTGAGAAGTCTGTGGCCACCCTGATGGATTTTCCCTTGTAGGTCAATTGGTGCTTACTCCTTGCAGCTTGCAAAATCTTTTCTTTTCTGTTGACTTTGGACAGGTTCATCACAATGTGTCTTGGAGAAGCTTTATTTGAGTTGAGATGTCCTGAGGTTCAATATCCCTCTGAAAGGAGTGTGTCCAATCTTTTGTGATATTTGGGAAATTTTCACTTACAATATCGTCTAGTATGACTTCCATTTCTCTGGGGCATTCTTCTTCCCCTTGTGGGATACCTATAACTCATATGTTTGCATGCTTCATGAAGCCCCATAATTCTGTCAGTGAACATTTTGCTTTCTTTCCCTTTTTTTCTGACTCTTTAACTGCCTAAGTTAGCTCAAGAGCTTTGTCCTCTACTTCTGATATTCTTTCTTCTGCATGGTCTAATCTTTTATTAATACTTTCTACTGCATATTTAAATTCCCTAATTTACTGCTTCAATTCCTTACATGCTCCAATATCTTATTATATTCTTTATATTGTTCATCTCTTATTTACTTCTGGTTTTGGCTTTTCTTTTGGTAATTTTCCACTTTCTGAGCTATTTTCTTCATTTTCTTATCATCCATATTTTGAACTCCCTTTCTGTCATTTCTATCATTTCCTTATAGGTGGAGTCCTCTGCAGTACTTACTTAATAGCCCCTTGGTGGGGAGAGTTGCTCTGGTCTGGTTTTTCTTGTTGTTAGGATTTTTCTACTTTTTCCTCCTCATAAGTGTTTCATTCTTTTCTGTTTTCTTGCCCTATGTTTTCCTTTCACTTCCACTTTCTCTTGAAGTTACTGGCCTCTGACCTAAGGGGGTGATGTGTCCTTGTGGTACAGGACTAAAAAGATAAGAAGATTGGAAATCAAGAAGGGATAAAAGATAAAAAAGAGAAAAGAGAAAGAAAGGGGGTGAGTAAGCGAAGATTAACAAAAAGAATAGAGGCACAGAAAGAGACAGGAGTAATAGAGGTGTACAGTAGGGTACTTTGACCCACACGTTACAAACTCCAACATCTAGGAGTGCTGGATTAGGTTTCCCTTGACGTCTGTTGCTCTTTGATAGCCTGAGCAGATGCAGTACCCCACCTCCACCAAATAAAGAAGAAAAACAAAAATACTATACATCAAACTAAAACAAACAAACAAATAAAAACTTACAGGATAAAATTGGAGGGAAAAAACAATAATGGGCCAAAAGACTGCCAAAAATGTAGCTCTTATTATTAAATAATTCAACAATGAAGAATTATATTTACTCTAGAAAAATGAAGAAAAACTAAAATACAATCTAGAGGGGAAAGGTGAAAAACAAAGAAAAGCATAACTCACTTTGTTATGAGTATATATATATATATATATATATATATACACTCACTTTGTTATGAGTATATATATATACATTGTTTGTGAGCATATATATATATACTCACTTTGTTATGAGTGAGGTTCAATATCCCTCTGAAAGTAAAGGAAATTACTATATATATATATACTCACTTTTTTTGTATATATATACTCACACACACATGCATATCTTTCTGAATATTACCTGGGCAACAGGTGATTTTTGGGGGTATGAGATGTTAGTCACAATGCTGATGTATAAGATGGAGACTGGAGGCCTCTGCTGACTGCTTTATCCTCAAACCCCTCAGGGTTGGGAGCCTGAATCTCTCTTTAACCCACTTAATAGACACACCTCAACCTTTCCAAACTGTGACCCTTGGCTAAGCAGAGGCTTTCCCAGGAAAGCATGTATCACTCAGATCTCTCCAGAAGTGGCTGCCTGTTTGTCAGGCGCATCAGAATCAGCATCCCTCTACAGCCCTAAGGGCTGAACCTTCAAGGCAGCTCTCCCACAGTGGCTGCATCTCAGCCTGTAGCTGAACAATGAAAGCTCAGCTATTCTCTGAGTTCTGGCCTTTGGGAGTTGTCCAAAGTCACTTGCTTGCTCACTAAAGTCTCTCAGCGTGTACCTCACTCTCAGACCCTGAGGGCCAAGCCTGCAGGGCAGCTTTCCCATAATGGCTTCTCCAGCTGCCAAACAATGAATGTTCCACTCTAACCGGCTCAGTCCTGGTCTCTGGACTCTTGGCACTGTTCAAAGGCATTTTCTCACTCACCCAAGGTCTCCCAAGGTAATTCAACTTAGTGCCCAAGTCCAAAAAAATTCAAAAACCCCACAGGGGAAGGCCTTCCCTGTCTGCAATCTCTCCCTGCTGCTGTAGTGGCTACCACTGCAGCACCACTGACTTCACGACCGGCCTCAGATTGATCACATCCACTTGTAATTTCTCTGCAACTTTCTTACTCTTCCTGGATCCTGCCAACTCCTACTGCATCCCTGTGCCCCTTTAGGGATGTTTCTGGGTAGATGCCACAAACCAGAGGTGACTTGAGTCTTCTTTCCCCAATCTCCCAGCACCTGGCCACAAAGACAATGTCTCTACTCTGCCATCTTGCTCCACCCACCTGTTGTATTTTTTTTTAGTCCATTAATAGTTAACCTATGTTTCTTGAGTGAGGAATTCAAGCTGTTCATGTTTACTGAAAGAATTGATAAGTCAGGTAGATTTCTGTTCATCCTGTTGGGTAGAAACTTACTGTTTTGTTTATCTCTTGAGCCATTATTTTATATGGGCTCTAACCTTTGTCTGTTGGGTGATTTTACACTGATGAGTACCATTATGCTGAACTATATACAATGCCGATCTGAATATTTTCTGCATGCAAAGTCTTGTCTAGAATATTCTCTCAGTGATTGCTTATATAAAAAAAATCCTTGGGCGGTGCCTGTGGCTCAAAGGAGTAGGGCACTGGCCCTATATACTGGAGGTGGTGGGTTCAAACTCGGCCCCAGCCAAAAACTGCAAAAAAATCCTTTATTTCTATCTCATATGGGATAGTTTTGTAGGATTCAAAATTGTAGGCTGGACTTTCCCCATTTAAGATTGACAATGGGGCCCCAAACTCTTCTGGATTGTAAGGTCTCCATTGAGAAGTGCACAGTTAGCCTGATGGATTTTCCTTTGTCAGTTACTTGATGTTTGTGCCTTGCAATTCACAGGAGTTTATTCTTTGTATTAACTTTGGCTAGTCTGATGACTATGTGTCATGGTGACAACATACTTTTGATGAATCTACTAGGTGTTTAATGAGCTTCTTGTACCTGAATATATAAATTTCTAGGAAGACCAGGGAAGTATTCCTCAAATATATTTTTCATTCTTTGTGTATTTTCTTCTTCCCCTCCAGGGATGCCTATAATTCATATATTAGGCCTTTATATACGATCTCATATTTCTTATTTGCTTTGTTCATTCCTTACAATTCTCTGTTCTTTTTCTTTGACTCACTGGTTTAATTTGAAGGTGTTTTCTTCAAGTTCTAATATTCTTTCTTCTGCCTGGTTGAGTCTATTCTTAAGATTTTCCACTATGTTTTGTATTTACTTAAGTTAATTTTTATTTTCCAGACTTCTAATGGATTTTTTAAAAATAATTTTATTTCTTTAGTGAATTTTTTATTCATTTATTGATTTTTTGTAGTTTCTTAGTGTTGGTTTTCCATTTACTCTTGTATTTCATTCAAGTTGCTTATTATCCATATTTGGAATTCTTTATCTGTCATTTCAGTGTTCTGATTTTCATTGGTATCCGTTGCTAGAGAGTTGGTGTTTCCTTTTTGCTCTGTTTCTTCATACTTCCAGAATTCTTTGGCTGATTCCTAATCCTCTGGAAGAGCTATTGCTTCTTATTTTTGGATTTTCTTTTGTTTATATAATGGCACACTTAGTCAAACTCTGAGAGAGAAAGTGGTGCTTGTGGGTGGGAACCAAACATGATTTTTATTATTGAATCTATTAATGCTGTAAAGGGTATGCAAATTGATCTCCCTGTCAGTAGGTGGTATTTACTGGGAGGAAAAAGCTGCAATTTGTTTTTTTGGTCCTTCGACCAGTTCTAGTCCATCAGAAGAAGCACTCAAATGCATCTGGTGGTGAGTAGGGAACTGGATTTTCCAGGTTTGTCATTATTCTCTGCCTCAGTGATGTTGGGTGAGGTAGTGCAACTAGGAAGTGATGAATTTGATGAGTTTTCCCTCAGGCTCCACAAAATTTGGAAAGGTACCTATTTCATCAAAGGTCAAAAGTATGCTCTCAGCTTCTGAATAAAGACTGCAGGGAGAGGCTGAAGTGGCCCCGTCCAGCCAGAAACTCTGATTTTGGAGGTGGGGCAATGTAGGACTCCCAATCTAGCAGTATAAAACAGGCTCTGCTCCTCTCTGCCTTCCCCTAATCCACAGTTTCCTCATGGCATATTCCAGTAGGCAGGTGCTCCAGCCGGTCATGCTCCCCCAAGACTATGATGCAGGCAAGGAGGCTCCCTTCCCAGGGTACTGGCCTGAGTTGAGGAGCAAAGCCCACCTGTGGGAGAAGAGGTGCCCTGTAAACATGCTGCAGCTAGAAACCACACTGAACTCCCCCCACTTTATCTGCCCATGTGGGAACTTTCACCTCCTGGAGACTAACTCTCAAATGTGCCCTTCATGTCCCCAAACAATGTGATCAAGTGGAGATATGAGATCTTACCTGCGAGTTTATCCACACATCCCTGAGCTTCAATCCCTCATCATTCCAAGGAGAAGTGTGTTGGTCCTGAGGTGCCCATGAGGTGCCCAAGTAGGTTCAATGTCCCGCCACCTTGAAGCATCCCACACTCTGATGGAATCACTGAGAAAGCAACACCAGGGAGGACAGGTGGGCAAAGAGCTGACAGTCTAAGCACCCCTCAATCTGCTCCAGGAGCCCAAGTTGAAAGATCTGGGCTCCATTCTCTGTGAAAGCCTCAGTGTGGTGGCTCAATTATCTTTCTTTTCAGCCATCAGTTGGGGAGGGGAAAGGGGGAGGAAAAGAGTTTGAAAGGAGGAAATCTAGTACTCTGGTCATGTCTGCACTTCTCTCCAGGTGCTTCCTGCCCAGAATTTGCAGAAATTGGTGTCATGAAGATCACCCAGGAACCGCTGGACCCCCATGTCTCCTACATTCTGGGCTGGAGTTGGAAAATGTCTGTGTGGGAATGAGCTAGATGAAAATTGAGGCATTGAAACTCCCTGTGGAGGACAAAGGCACATGGTGGATAGTGAAGCAATATGTTGCTTTCTGTCTTGGATCAGGTATGTAGTAATAGGAGGTGCCTCAGGGAGGCTGGGAACCTGGTGTCCTGTCCATAAGAAGCTCCCAGCTCCCTGGTGGCAACAGCCTTTGGGTATATGTGGGCATAAATTCCCCCCAGCAGATCAGGAATCTCATGACTATCAGAGGATGAAAAATTCTGCTCTACCTACCCTTCTCACTGGATTTTAACTCTCAGGGGTTAATCTCTGTTCTGCAACTTCTTCCCATGAAGTCTCCTGAGAGGTTATTTTCCCCCTCCCACCGATCCCAAATATAGATTCATCTGCTTGTTCATTTTTCTCTTTCATAAAACATCTTAATGATATGCTCTGACAGCTGGTGTCTCTGGTCAGCCATCTTTCCCCTTCTCTCTAGATGAATGATATTAGATCATTCTTGTTTTCTATTATATGCATTCAGTGGTATAAATGTCCTATTATACACTGCTTTCACTGCACCTCACCAACTTGGATAAGTCATGTTTTCAATTTAATTTAGTTCAAAGTATTTTGACATTTTTCTTGAGAATTTCTTTGTTGACCCATGTGAAATTTAGAAGTGTTGTTTAATTTTTCAATATTTTGAATTTTCCAGCTATCTTTCTATTATTAATATCTAATTTAATAATTTTGTGGCCTGAAAGCATACATTATATGATTTCCATTTTTTGAAACATTTTAAGGTATGTTTTATGACCCAGATTGTGGTATATATTGGTAAACATTCCCGTGTGAGTTTACTTTTGTCCAAAAAAAATTGAGGGCCAGTGACTCCAGTAATATAGTTAGTAATTACCATGCCCTCTTCCTCAGACTTAAAGGGCCCTCAGGTATCATATGGACCAGGGAGCCACACAGACCTCTCACAATAATGGTGGGTTAGGAACGTAGATCCAATAATGATAATCCCCTCCGTTAGCAGCAGTGACACTAAATGTAAAAATAGACAAAAACAGAGAGACAGGTGTTACCTTACAAAGTTTTCTATGCAGGTTGTTGGTTGCCACTTGTGCCAGCTTCTGTAGCTGCTCTAGAGTCACCAGTACTGGTCTGGGAGTCACTGCTCTTTTCTTCTTCTTTTTCATTCTCCTTTGTATCAAAGATAGGCATCAAAATTTGGCAGTCATGTTGTCCATCTTCGTTGATGATTCCATAAGTCTTTTCCAAAGATGTTTCTTCATGAGTGGGGTGCCTCAATTTTATGTTTTTATCTGGAACCCAAAAGTTACGGTTTCCTGTAGAAACATAAGCAAACCCTCTCCCCCACCTTATGACTGTGGCTGGAAGCTACTCATTTTAAAGAATGTCCTTGTAATATACAGGCTGGTAAGCAGGTGGCGTTGTTACCACACTCCAATGTTTAAATGCTGGTGTTTCATTTTCATGATTAAAATTCAAAAAAATTAAAGTGAATAGGGCTGAGGATATTCTATTTCTCAGGGTAGTATACTGCCCTTCCCCCTTCTGTTTTAATAGCATTTTTTTAATGTCCTATTTTGTCTTTCTATTATAGCTTGTCCAGTAATATTTCTCTGGTATTCTAGAGATGTGATTGACATTATGTATTTTTAAAAATTCTTTACATTTATTAGAAATATATGCAGATCCATTATCTGTTTTAATGGTAATTGGCTTTCCCATAATAGCAAAAGCTTCTAATAAATGTGTTACTACAGTATCTGCTTTTTCAGAAGACAATGCATTTGCCCATAAAAAAATGGGAATATATATCCACTGAATGGTGAATATATTTAGTTCTGCCAAATTCTGGGAATTGAGTTACATCCATCTGCCAAATTTGATTAGATTTTAAACCTCTAGGGTTAACGCCTTGTGGTAAAGGAGGAGCCACCATCAGTTTGAAAGTAGGACAAGATCTAATTATAGCTCTAGCAGAATGCCAAGATGTCCCATGTCTTTGTTTTAAAGACTTGGCATTTGAATGATGTATTTTATGTTCTTGCTGAGCTGAAAGCACTGACCCAACCAGTTAATCAATCACATAATTTCTTTCAGACAAAGGTCCAGGTAGTCCTGAACGAGCTCTTATATGTGTTGTATATAATAGCTGTTTGCAAGCTCTTATTAAAGTTTGTAATTGAATAAACAATTTATTTAACTCTGAAATAGTATCAGAAAGAGTTACAGTTTCTATATTTTGCATGACTATGGTTGAAAATATCAAATCGCTCACCACATTTAATGAATAGTTTTTATAATCAGTTAATAACATTACAATGGCAAATAATTCTGCCTTTTGTACAGATTTATAAGGAGACTGTTCTACCTTTTGAATATCAGACCCAATATATCCTGCCCTTCCTTGTTTGTTGGCATTAGTGTAAAAGGTTAATACATTTTCAATAGGCTCATTCTTACTTATTTTAGGTAAAATCTAATTAGTTTTCTTAAGGAATTGAATTCTTTTATCTTGTGGATAATGATTATACAAAGTTTGCAAATAATCAGAGACAGCGATTTGCCACTCTGTATTAAAGATCAACAAATTATTGATCTGAGAGTTAGTTAGGGGTACTATAATTTTATTAGGATCGAAACCAAGTAATGATCTAAACCTTTGTCTTCCTTTTAAAATTACTGCTGCCATTTTATAAACATAAGTCTCCATTTTCTTAGCAACCTTTTGGGTAAAAAACACCATTCTATAAAAGCTTCATTTAGAGTTAATAAGCCAGTAGGAGAATGGCTAGAATATGATACATATAAATAAAATTCTCCTAAGGTATCAATTCTATCTAATTGAATATGTTGTTTCACCCATTGTAACTCTTCCAGCCTCAGGAGTTAACTCTTAAGGACTTTTTAAATCTGAATCTTCCTCTAAAGTGGAAAACAAATTTCTCAAAGCATATGTAGGTATTCCCAAAGTTGGTCTGATCCAATTAATATCACCTAACAGTTTCTGAAAATTATTAAGAGTTTGTAATGAATCTCTCCTGATTTTAACTTTCTGAGGAATAATTTGCTGTCTAGTAATTTTATATCCCAAATATTCTCAAGGATCTTTATTTTGAATTTTATCTTGAGAAATTATTAAACCATATAGCTCACAATTTTCTTGAACCACATTAAACATTTGTTTTAATTTAATTTCATCATTATGTGCAATTAAAATATCATCCATATAATGCAAGCATATCCCTTTTAGGAAACAAAGTTCTAACTTTCTCTAAAGGTTGATCTACAAACAATTGACACAAAGTAGGGCTGTTTAAATATGCTTTGAGGAAGCACTTTCCAGTGGTAACGTTTAGCAGGTTTTTCTGAATTCAAAGAAAGGATTGTGAATACAAACCTCTTTGCATTTTTAGGGTGCAGAGGAATGGTAAAAAACAAACAAAAAAAACCCAGTCTTTTAAATCAAGAAAAATTCTAGAGTAATTTTTAGGGATCAAAGCCAGGTTAGGGATGCCAGGTTGCAGCTCCCCCATTGGTACCATTATGGCATTTATTCATCTCAAATCAGTTAACATTTGCCATTTTCCTGGATTTCTTTTTTATAACAAATGCCGGACTATTCCATGGGCTTGTTGTTGGTTGTATATGACCCACCTCAAGCTGTTCTTGAACTAAAAAATTAAGTGCCTCTGATTTTTCATGAGATAACGGCCACTGTTCAACCCAAATTGGCCAATGAGTCTGCCATCGTAAAGGAAGGGCGAAGCACTGAACAGAGCCTTTACAAAAAAATTCTCATGAAATGTGGGCAGGCCAAGACCAGTTTTATTATGACCTAGTCTTACAATCTCTGGTTGCAAAACTGGAGTTGGATCAATTGGATTGTAGCCCATATTAAACAATATTTTGTGCTGGCTTAGAAATGGTAGGAATGGAAATCATAGCACCCCATTGCTTTAAAAGATCTCTTCCCCAAAGGGATAAAGCAATAGGAGCCATATAAGGGTGCAATTTCCCTTTCTGTCCTTCAGGTCCTATGCAATTTAAAGACTTTATACTTTGTTCTATATCTGATAAAGTTCTCATGCCAACAAAAGTACCCTTAATTTTCTCCTTAGGCCATTTTGTAGGACACATGTAGGAAGTTATAATTGAAACATCTGCCCCAGTGTCCACAAGGCCAGTAATAGAAACATTATCAGGAAAAATCACAGTACATTGTGGTCTAGGGTCATTAAGGTAAGTATGCCAAAAAACCTGTTTTCCAGTGCTTCCAAAACCACCTTCTCTCTTAACAGGAGCTGTTTTTCCTTTATGGTAAGGTAAAATTAATATTTGAGCTATTCTTTGTCCAGATTTTAATTTTACACTCTGAGTGGAAGAAGCCATTAATAAGATTTCACCTTGATAATCAGAGTCAATAATTCCAGGATGAATATTCAAACCTGCCATAGTTAAACTGCTTCTTCCAAAAATCAAAACCACAGTATTTTTTGGAATGGGTCCATATATGCCTGTAGCTAATTTCTTAGGTAAACTGCCTGGAGAAATTTCCTCATCCTTTAAGAGTGGCAGATCTAAAGCCGTGCTCCCTTGAGTAGCATGAAATAAATCTTGAATGTGTAATTGGATTAATTCTTCAGATTTTCCTGATTCATCTGGGCATGGGCTACGTGGTTGCTAACTGGAAACTGCGTCTGTAGGCTTTGGTTGTTTGTCCGAGGACCTTGAGCTAAGCCCGTAACCTCATTTTTTGAGTTATTAGCAGAGCTGGAGTCATTTTTAGCTGGTAACAAATTCCCATGTTTGTCTCTGATCTATTTACATTCATTTGTCCAATGATTACCATTTCCACAGCGTCTGCAAACCCACGGCATCTTTATTTTGGTAGCCAGAGCTGAAGCAGTTTCAGTTTTACTTTAATGACAGTCAGTAGGTGCGTGCCCTAACTTGCATTTAGGTTTCTTTTTACTCTTTTGCATAGCATCAGCTAAAGCTGCAGCATTAAGTTGAGCCTGAAAATTCCTTGAGCCTACATCTCTACAAACCCATAGGAACTGCTCAATTGTGACATTTTCTTGGCTCCTTACTGCAGATAGTGCCTGCTTGCAATCAGAATTGCCTTTCTCAAACTCTAACTGCAACAAAAGCATTTGTCTAGCTTCTATCCCAGGTATTTACCTTTCAATAGCAGTCTGCAAATGCGCCACAAATTCTGAATAAGGCTTATTATTTCCCTATTTTATTTTTGTGAAAAATTGTTTTCCACCATCCTTTTCTTCTAATTTCTGCCAAGCTCTTATACAAGCATCTTTTACTTGAAGGAGGACTTCATGAGGAAGATGCAATTAATTCTCTATTGAAGCTTGATCTCCTGATCCCATTAGATGTCCAACTGGGACTGCAGAGGCACTGTTGTAAAGTCGCCTCTTCTAACCACTATGCCTTAAATTGTAAAAACTGACTGGGACTTAAAGTGGACCTAGCCAAAGTTTCCCAATCAGCTGACAAAAAGACATGATCAGTGCAATAAGAATTTAAAACTCCAAGAACAAAAGGGGAATTTGGTTCATATGCAAATACTGAATCTTTTAAGGTCCCTAGGAATTTTATTTCAACTGGTCCATGATTGGGGGGGCCAGGATGTCCAGGATGGCCATCATCCTGAATTTGTCTAAATACAGGAAAGATGTGAGCTGCAGGCTTCTTATCACCTAATTCATTAATTTGTACAGATTCTTCATTAGCAATTGCCAATTCTGATATTTGTAAAGGAAAATGATATTTAGCAATGAATTTAGTATCTGGAGGGTTGGGCCAAACCAGGTATATAACTGGTGGAGCATTTGGATGCCAAGGCTCATTGCTCCATGGCATTGGACCAGGTGAAGCAGAAGGAGTTAAGGGCTTATACGGTGGTATTGCGTCTTTACATGAACCTGCCTTAGAGCTGGCTCTGGCTGAGAGTAATGCAGCTCCTTTCTTTTCCAAAAAAGACAATCTTTTATTTATAGTTTGAAAACCTTCAGCCATGACCTTTTTAAGGTGTTCAAATTCAGTATCTTTGAATGTTACTTCCTCAACCACTTCCACTAAATCAGGACAACTTTCAGCATCACTGTCCAAGCTGATAAGATCACCAACATATTTCTTAGCAGTTTTAACAGGCCAATCAGGCTGGGGATCTGGAGTTACCGGATTAGCATACTCATGCTCAAGCTCCTTGGGTTTTTCCACCTCCTTCTCATCTTCTGAAGGAGGAGGTGGGGTTGTGGCTCATCAGCCCTATTATCTTCTGACCCTGAGGATGCTTCAGAGCATAGCTGAAATAGTTCCAGAGCCGTATGAATCAACTGATACGTAGCCCACACTTCCCTGCCAATAAATTCTCCTTTATGGTGAGCACAACGCAAAGCCCTCCATACTTTTTTCCCATACTTTCATATTTAATTGAAATTTCTTTTCAGGTGTAAACCAATAACAATGCTTAACCACAACACAAAATAGCTCTCTAAAACTGCTACTCTTATTATCAGTCAATAATTTCAGCATGGCTACATATTGATCTTCTAAAGAAGAATTGAGCTGAATACTCATATTATTTCCTCACGTGTGTCTTGCTAATCTGGAAACATCCCATGTAGATTGTGTGGCCTCTGAACTGTTCCAGTTACAGGGTTCTCAAGCTTACCCCGAGAGGTTTCAGTGAAGATATCTCTGATGTGTCCAGGTGGAGGCATCCATCCTCAGGCTTGGCTTCCAGGGAGTCTCCTTGTCCTCTCGCATTCTCACAGCACCCTGCTCACTGTGTCAATTATGTTGCAGGACCAGAGACATAAGGAAACATCAGCTTTGCCTCAGGTGCAAGCTTGCTTTTGTAGTTATTAAGGGAAGCAAGAAACCAGACTACACAACTCAAGATGGCCTGTAGTAAATCATCTTTATTTGGGGCAACCTTATATACCCTGGTGGTCACATACACACTTAATCTATGATCTATAGCTTTTTACCATTACCTAACTTCTTCTATCTAAAATTAACTTGCGGAGAGACATTGAGAAAAATAAATCAACACAATACCTTCTGCTTTTACATTCTTCTCAGACATGCATCAGCTTTTGAACAAAGTATCGAAATAAAGATCATAAAGAGCTGCAGGGGAACTGGGAAAATGAAACCCCTCAAGCACACACTTAGTTAACCTAAAGTGGATTTATGACTTTATTTCTCCACAGAGCAGAGATCTTTAGGCCCCTAAGATAATATGTGCAAAATATATGTCAAACTCTGATCCATATCACCTGGGGTGGGATTGACAGCCCCTAAATTCCTGGGCTTAATGGAAGCATACTTTCAGAGTCACTGTTTTTATGGACTTTTACCTCCAGACAAACAGCCTCTATGTACACTCAGGGGGGGCCAGCTCTCTTGCTTCTGCATTAGCAGAAGCCATATTAACCCATTAAAGGCTTGCCTTTGTGTGGCTTATGTAGGGTGATCTTCTGACCCCACACTTTGTTTTTGCATCCATTGATGTGGTGAATTACAGTTATGGATTTGCATACGTTAAACAAGCCTTGTATCCCTTGGATGAAGCCTACTTGATTACAGCATATAATTTTTTTTTTGCAGTGTTTGGCTGGGGCTGGGTTTGAACCCACCACCTCCGGTATATGTGGCTTGATGCCTTACTCCTTTGAGCCGCAGATGCCACCTGGAATATAATTTTTTTTTTAATGTGTAAGGTGCAATCTATTAGTTAAAATTTCATTGAGTATTTTTACATTGATATTCATCAATGAGATTGGCCTGTAGTTCTGCTTTATAGATGGGTCCCTTCATGATTTTGGAATCAAAGTGGTTTTTGCTTCATAAAACATGTTTGGGAATGTTCCTTTCTGCTCAGTGTTTCAGAATAGATTCTGTAGTATAGGTACAAGCTCATCTTTTAAGGTATGATAGAATTCTGCTGTCAAACCATCTGGTCCAAGGCTTTTTGTTGTTGTTGTTGTTGTTGTTGGATCCTTTGCTATTGTTTCTGCAATCTCAGTGCTTTATATTGGTCTGTTTAAAGGATCTATTTCTTTCTGGTTAAGAACAGGGTGCTGGAGTGAATCCAGGTATTGGTCCATTTCCTCTACATTGTCAAATTTATGGGCATAGAGTTTTTGGTAATAGTCAGAAACAATCCCTTGTATCTATGTGGTTATCAGTGGTTATTTCCCGTTTTGTTACTTATTGAGGTTATTACAGATTTTACTCTTCTATTTCATGTTAATCTGGTCAATGGTTTAACAATTTTATTTATCTTTGCAAATAATCAACTTCTTATTTCATTAATTGTCTGAATTTTTTTTAATTTTATTTATTTCTGATTTAATTTTGGTTATTTCTTTTCTTATGCTAAGCTTGGTATTGGATTACTCTTCCTCTACCATTTGTTTTACATGATTCCTTAGATTGTTGATGTGCTCTGTTTCAGTTTTTTTGAAGTTAGGCATCAAATATGATAAATTTCCCTCTTAGGACTGTTCATGCAGTGTCCCATAGGTTTTGGTAGCTTGTGTCTTCATTGCTGCTATTTTTACAGAAATTAATGATTTCCTCTTTCATCTCATTTTTACCCAACTGTCATTCAGCATAATTTCTTTAATTTCCATGCCTTTGAGTGGAGATGAATTTTTTTTTTTTTTTTTTGGAGTTAGTTGCACATTTATTACCTTGTGGCTTGTGGTCTGAGAAGATAAAAATTATAAATTCAATAATTTTGATTTTGTTGAGGTTTAATTTGTGTTGTAGGATATGATCTATTTTGGAAAACGTTCCATGTGCCAATGAGAACAATTTATATTCCATAGCTTTGGCATGGAGTATTCTGTATATATCTATAAAACACAGTTGTTCTTAGGTCACATTTAATTTCCTTATGTGTTTGTGTAGTTTCTGTATAGAGGATTTGTCCAGCTCTGTAAGAGGAGTGTTAAAGTCCCCTACTATTATGGTGTTATAGGATATCATATTGCTCAGATCAATTAACGTTTGCCTCATAAATCTGGGAGCATTTAAGTTGTGTGCATATATATTTGGAATTGAAATGTCTTCTTGTTATATTGTTCCCTTGACCAATATGAAATGTCCATCTTTGTCTTATTGACTTTAATTTTTTTTATTAAATCATAAACACAGATCACATATACATTAATGCATTTGTGGGTACAATGTACTGATTTCATATAGAATTAGGAACGCTTATATCACACTGTGATCCCACCATTCACCCTCTGTCAATCTGACATTCCCTCTCCCCTCCTACCCCCCTCCTCCCTCCTTCATCCTGGGCCATAGTTGTGATCTATTCTTCATATGAAAATGTGAGTGATTGTAAATTGGTTGCATAATAGTACTGATTACATTGGATATTTTTTCTTTCATTCTTGAGATACTTTACTAAGTAGGATACATTCCAGCTCCATCCATGTAAATGTAAAAGAGGTAAAGTCTCCATATTTTTAAAGGCTGCATAATATGCCATGGTATACATATACCACAATTGATTCATCCGTTCATGGGTCGATGGGCACTTGGGCTTCTTCCATGACTTCACTATTATGAATTTAGCTGTGAAGAAAAATCTGGTGCAAATATCTTTGTTATAAAGTGAATTTTGGTCTTTTGGATATATACCTAGTAGAGGAATTGCAGGATCAAATGGCAGGTCTACTTTTAGATCCCTGAGTATACTCCATATTTCTTTCTCAAAGGGACATATTAGCTTCCACTCCCAACAGCAGTGCAGACGTATTCCCTTTTCTCTACATCCATGCCAACATCTGTAGCTTTGGGATTTTGTTATGTGAGCCAATCTTCCTGGAGTTAGATGATATCTCAAAGTGGTTTTCATTTGCATTTCTCTGATGATTAAAGATGATAAACATTTCTTCATGTGTCTGTAGGACATTGCCTATCTTCTTCAGAGAAGTTTCTGTTCAAGTCCCTTGCCCACAATGAAATAGGATTACTTGTACTTTTCTTCTTAATAAGTTTGAGTTCTCTGTGGATTCTGGTTATAAAACCTTTTTTAGAAGCATAACCTGCAAATATCCTCTCCCATTCTGATGGCTGTTGGCTTGGTTTACTTACTGTGGTCTTGGCTATGCAGAAGCTGTTTAGTTTGATCAGATTCCAGTAATGTATTTTTAGTGTTGCTCCAATTGCCCAGGGGATCTTCCTCATGAAATATTCTCCCAGACCAATTTCTTCAAGTGTTTCCCCTGTACTCTCTCAAAGAATTTTTATAGTTTGGTATCTTAAGTTTAAATCTTTTACCCAGTGAGAGTCTACTTTTGTTAATGATGAAAAGTGTGGGTCCAGTTTCAGTCATCTGTAAGTCACCAGCCAGTTCTCCAAGCACCATTTGTTAAATAGGGAATCTTTCCCCCAATTTATATTTTTGATGGGCTTATCAAACGTCAAGTGATGATAAGTGTCTTGGTTCATCTCTTGGCTCTCTGTTCTGTTCCATACATCATCCTCTATATCTCTGTACCAGTACCATGCTGTTTTGATCACTATGAAATTATAGTATAGTTTGAAGTCTGGTGGCTTGATTCCTCCTGATTTGTTTTTATTCCTGAGTAATGTCTTGGCTATTTGGGGTTTTATTCTGGTTCCATATAAAGTGAAGTACCATTTTTTTCCAGATCTTTAAAGTATGGCGGTGGTGCTTTGATAGGAATTGCATTAAATTTGTAAATTTCTATGGGTAGTATAGACATTTTAACAATATTGATTCTTCTCAGCCATGAGCATGGTATGTTTTTCCATTTGTTAACATCTTCAGCTATTTCTTTTCTCAGAATTTTGTAATTCTCTTCATAGAGATCTTACACGTCCATTGTTAGGTAAATTCCCAAATATTTCATCTTCTTTGGCACAACTGTAAAGAGAATAGTCCTTAACATTTTCAGCCTGGTTATTATTGGTATATATAAAAGCTACTAATTTGTGAGTATTTATTTTGTATCCTGAGATGCTACTATATTCTTGATCACTTCTAAGAGTTTTGTAGTTGAGTCCCTGGGGTTTTCCAGGTATAAAATCACATCAACCATGAAGGGTGAAAGTTTGATTTCCTCTGACCCTGTTTGTATAACTTTGATTGCTTTCTCTTGTCTGATTGTGATGCCTAAGACTTCCATTACACTGTTTAAAAAAAAAATAACACTAGAGATGATGGGCAACCTTGCATGGTTCCTGATCTGAGTGAAAACATTTTGAATTTTACTTCACTAAATATGATATCGGCTGTGGGTTTGCTGTACGTGGCCTGTATCAGTTTAAGAAAAGTCTCCTCTAGAATGATTTTGAAGTATTTCTTCTTTTTCTATTGTCAATAAGATTTGGCATGATCTGTTTTTTGAAATTATCTTCTATTTTTATTCATAAATATGAGTATTCTATGTATTGAGACTTTGGGAAAATAAAAAAGGATAAGTTATCTTAAACCAGAAAAAAATAATAAAATTCCCTTCTATACCTATTTTCTTAAGTGTTCTGATAATGAAAGGATGCTGGATATTGTCAAAACCTTTTTATGCATTTATTGAGACAGTCTAATGGTCTTTGTTTTTTAGGTTGTTTATGTGATGCTTTATATTTATAGATTTATGTATATTGAACCAACCTTGACACCTTGGGATAAAACCCACTTGGTCATGGTGTATAATTTGTTTGATATATTGCTGGATTGTATTTGCTAGGACCTTATTAAATAGTTTTGCATCTATGTTCATTAAAGATATGGGTCTATAATTTTCTTTTCCTGTTGGGTCTTTTCCTGGTTTGGGTATCAGGGTGATTTTTGCTTCATAGAATGTGTTGGGAAGTATTCTTTCTTTTTCTATGTTTTGGAAAAGGTTAAGTAACATAGGTACCACTTCCTCTTTAAAGGTTTGGTAGAATTCTGAGTGAATCCATCTTGTCCCAGACTCTTTTTTGGGGGGAGATTTTGTATAGCTGATTATATTTCAGAACTTAATACATGTCTGTTCTGCATTTCCAATTCCTTCTGATTAAGTCTAGGAAGTTTGTGAGCTTCTAGGTATTGGTCAATTTCCTTCAGATTTTCATATTTCTGAGAATAATGTTTTGTGTTGTATTCATTAATTATTCTTTGAATTTCTGAGATGTCTGTACTTATTTCACCTTTGTCATTTCTGATTGATGATATTAAGGTCTTTAATTTTCTATTTTTGGTTGGGTTGGCCAAAGGTTTATCAATTTTGTTGAATTTTTCAAAAAAACATATTTTTGATTCATTAATCTTTGGAATAATTCTCTTGTTTTTGATTCATTTAATTCTGCTCAATTTTAGTTATTTATTTTCTTCCTCTGGGTTTGGGGTTGGAATTTTCTTCCTTTTCCAGTTGCTTAAGATGTCCTATTAAATTATTGACTTCCTTTCTTTCCATTATCTTGAGGAAAGCTTGCAAGGCTATAAATTTCCCTCTTAGGACTGCCTTTGCAATATCCCACAGGTTCTGATAATTCATGTCTTCATTATTGTTTTGTTCCCGAAATTTGGCAATTTCCGTCTTAGTCTCATCTATGACCCAGCTGTTCAGCATAAGGTTATTTAGTTTCCATGTCTTTGTTTGAATATGCAAATACCTGTTATTGGTGCGTTCAACTATTATTGTGTGATGATCTAAGAAAATACAAGGAATAATTTCTATACTTTTAAATTTGCTGAGGTTAGAAATGTGGCATAATATTTGATCAGTTTTATAGGCTGTTTCATGGGATCATGAGAATAATGTGTATTCAGTTTTGTTAGGATTAACTGTTCTGTAGATGTCTATTAAATTTAATTGTTATATGATGAAGTTTAAGTTCAAAATTTCTTTGCTTAGTTTATTATTGAAGGATCTATCCAACACTACCAAAGAGGTGTTAAAATCTCCAACTATTATGCTGCTGGAAAATATTAAATTGCTCATGTGTGTTAGGGTCTCTCTTATAAATTGAGGAGCATTGTGGTTGGGCATATAAATATTAATAATTGACATCTCATCATGTTTAGCATTGCCCTTAACAAATATGAAGTGGCCATCCTTGTCTTTCCTTACTTTTGTTGGTTTAAAGCCTAATGTATCTGCAAATAAATTTGCCACCCCTGTTTTTTTCTGATTTCCATTTGCCTAGATTACAGATGTCCTTCCCTTCACCCAGAGTCTCTATATATCCATGAAGGTAAGATGAGATTCTTGTATGCAACAGATATCTGGCCTTAGTTTTTGTATCCAGTCAGACAATCTGTGCCTCTTAAGAGGACAATTTAAGCCATTCACATTAATTGAGAGTAATGATAAGTCTGGTAATATTTTGGGTGTCAAGTATTTCAAAAGTTCATTGAACATTTTAAATCTTTTCACCACTGTGAAAATTGGGTTTTGATCAAGAATTTCAGAGTCAGTTTACTTTGGTGGTAAGGCATTGTGCTGGTTATTATGGAGGATGGATCTGAGACTATCCTGAAGAGCGGGTTTGGTTATGGCAAGTTTCTTTAAGGTGTGTATGTCATTAAAGTATTCAACTTCTCTGTCATAAATGAAACTCAATTTAGCTGGATACAGGAAACTGGGCTGAAAGTTGTTTTGTTTTAGGAGATTCAAGGTTGATGACCATTTTATTCTGGTTTGAAAAGTTTCAGCAGAGAGATTTGCAGTCATTCTAATATGCTTCCCCTTGTAGGTTATGATTTTCTTATGTCTGGTTGTTTGAAGGATTTTCTCCTTCATATTAAACTTGGTCAAGTTAATTACAATGTGTCTAGGAGATTCTTTATTTAGGTTGAGTTGTGCTGGGGTTCTGAACCTGTCTGCTATCTGAATTTCAGTATCTCTTGCCAGGCTGGGGAAGTTCTCCTTGTTTATCTCTTGAAGTAGAGTATCTCTGCTGTTTGGACCATCCTATTCTCCTTCAGCAATTCCTATAAGGCTAATGTTTGCTCTTTTGGAGTGGTTCCACAATTGTCTCAGAGAAAGATCCATTTTGCTCTTCATTTCCCTTCCTCTTTGAGTGTTTGGGAGCATTTAAAAGCTTTGTCTTTAATGTCAGGGATCCTTTTTTTCTACCTGCTCCATTCTGTTACTGAGGGATTCTTCTGTATTTCTAAGATCTTTGAAGGATATAAGTTCTTGCCTCAATGTGTCAAAATCTTTGGTGATTTTGTCTTTGAATTCATTGAATTCTTAAGAGAACTTTTGAATTGCTCCTTGAATTTCTAATTCCAACTTTACTCCATTCTGTTAATCATATTTGCAATCCAAATTGTGAATTTGATTTCTGACATCTCAGCCATTTGTTTATAAATGGGATCTTCTGTTGTATCTCCTTTGTCATTTCTTGGGGGAGTTGATCTACTCCGATTATTTGTGTTGCCAGAGTTTTTTCACTGACTCCACCCCATGATTATTTTTCACCATTTGGCTAGAGAAGCTCGTAAGGTGAAATTGAATTGAGTACTGCTGGAATTGTAATTAACCAGTCCTTTACCAAAGATCTGTGACTGGTGATTGCAGCTTTACCCCTAGAGCTTTACAAAGGGCCCTATCAGTACTACAGCCTGAAACTCTAGGGACCTGCTTGGTGTGATGGGGTTAAATAGCTTTGACCTGTATTTAGCTACTCTCCATATAATCCTTGTGAATCAGTGGCTTTGGGCTGAAATCTCAGCTAAGCAACTAAGACACCCTATTCGCCCACAGGTGACAACTGGAAGAGGAGAATCCCACAGTCCCACAACAACACAGTCAGGGTAAAACCTTGGTGGGCCCCTGGCTTAACAGCCCAGGTCAAGAGTTCCAAACCAATTGTACTGGTCAACACAGATGCAGATCAGGTGGATTTCAAAAAGTCTTTAGCATCTAGGTAGTAGGGGTCCACTGGAAGCTCAAGTGTAACTCACTTGAGTGCTCTGTGGAGCCAGAATGGCCCACCCAGCAAAATAGTCCAGGAGGCTGGTGTCTCCTTTCGCCCCTTGCACCTCTGTCACATGCAGGTATTGATAGGCCCACAGGGCTGTGGCCCAGTTCCCTCCAATAAGCAAATGTTCCAGGTATTTAGGCCTGCCAGAGTCAGAGGGAAGTCAATGCCTGTCAGCCAGCTGACCACACTCTGCCACCAGTTGGCTGTGGGAGTTGACATTGGACTACCTTGGGTGCTCAATGGAAACTGGAGAATGTTCTCCCTGAGCTCATTCCAAACTGGAGGTTAACAAAGCAGCAAATGTTTTTTTTTTTTTTGTTTGTTTGTTTGTTTTCCCTCAGAGATCATGCCTCTGCCCTGGCTGCTCTGTTACTCTGTATCCCTACAATTTGAAGTCTAGCTCCCTCTGTCAGTCCACAGAATTGAGGAGGTGTCTCTCTGAAATGTGACCCCAGCTGGATCACTCTATTAATGCTGTGCTAGGTGGGAGGTGTCTCCACACGGGTTCCCAAACCTCAGTGGTTCCCAAGTCTCCACCCTTCGTGTGGGGACCCAAACCTCTGCCCACTACTGAGTTTCGCTTCCTTAGAGCCAAGCCAGACACTTTCTCCACTTTGCATTTCTTCACTGTTACCAGATTCACAGTTACAGCATAGCTGCACTACCTCAGACCATGCAATGCCCAGTTTTAACAAAGAAATACAAACATTCTGGTCTCTGAAGGGGTTGGGCTTCTAGACCATCAGGCCAGGGGGAAAGCTGGACTGGGAGTTCAAAGTGGCAAGGAAAATATTTGTTCAACCTTCATGCCAGACAAGAGAATGCACAGGCTCACAGCAGGGACTCCCTGGAGAAGGAGTCCCAGTTTCCAGCAACTCGCTCCCATGAGATGAGAGAAGAAGACCTCAGTTCACCACTCATTAGTAGAGATCCCACAGCAAGCAATCAAGCAGCTCACTTGGGGGAGGGGATGGATATGCATCCTCTTTGGGGTGGGTTCTTTACCTGAAATTTCTTTGCTTGGAGTTGCAGGTTGCCTCAGCAGAGAAGATGTGCAAGTATCAATCTCTTCTCTCACCTCAGTTCCCACCCTTCAGCTTTGCTGGGTGCTTTCTAGCCGTTATCTCTCCTTCTGGATGGGAGCTTCTGTTGTAAGCTGGCTTCAGTTGGCTATCATCCCTCACTCCCCTTTGCTCTTGTTGAATGCAAAAATTGGAGTTAGGGAAAATAGCCAATAGGTTGAGGATGTAGCAGAACATAAGGCACTTTGAAAAAAAAATGAACAAACAAACAAACAAAAAGACACAGAAACACACAGACACACAAACAATCAAAAACAAAAATAACAACAACAAAAACCTAAAATAGCCTAATATAAGCACTCTTGGCAAGCATAAGAGGAAGGGGAGGGTTTGGTGTCCGTAGTTCAGCAGCTAGGGCATCAGTCAAACACACCAGAGCAGGCATGTTAAAACCCAGCCCAGGGCACACCAAACAACAATGACAACCATAACCAAAAAACAGCTAGGCACCATTGTGGGCAGCCCCAGCCACCTGGGAGGCTGAGGCCAGAGAACCGCTCAGCCCAAAGGAGTTAGAGGTTGCCGAGATCTGCAATGCCATAGCACTCCACTGAGGGTGACATAGTGAGACTCTGTCTAAAAAAAAAATGAAAAAAGTAAAGAAAGAAAGAAAAAAGGAAGCAGAGATAAAAATAATAATGATTTACATTTTTTAATTAATTTATTTTTTCCTTTTATTAAATCATATACACGCAGATCATGAATACATTTATGCTTTTGTGGGGAACAATATGTTGTTTTTTTATACAATTTTGAATGGTTACATCAAACTAATTAATATAAAAAAAAATTAACAATAACTCCTACCAGAAAGGAAAAGGGAAAAAAATGCAAACAAGGAAAAAGAATCAGCAAAGAAAGAAAAAAAGGAAACAAAATTATATAAAAACATATGACTAGGCTCAGTGCCTGTGGTTCAATGGGCTAAGGTGCCAGCCATGTACACCTGAGCTGGCAGGTTCAAATCCAGCCTGGGCCTACCAAACAACAATGATGGCTGCAACCAAAAAATGTCTGGGCGTTGTGGTGGGCACCTGTAGTCCCAGCTACTTGGGAGGCAGAGGCAAGAGACTCGCTTGAGCCCAGGATTTGGAGGTTGCTGTGAACTGTGATGCCACAGCACTCTATCCAGGGTGATAACTTGAGGCTCTGTCTCAAAAAAAAAAAAACAAAAAAACATATGACTATATATATGCCATAGGGATCAACTTTAGTAGGACTATATTTTGTATATTTATGTTGCAATGAACTTTCTGGACACCAGGTGGTGCCATGAGTGGTTCCCAGGCTTATACCTGTTTCCTGGCTTAGATTATTCTTGATGTTTCCCTGATTACTGGCTTGGTGCTTAGACCCTGCAGAACCATTGATTCCACCAATATCAAAAATTCTTTACAGGCAGGTTTCACAAATTCTCCCTGCAGCAATTCCTGTGAAGTGTGGGATATCCTGGGCCTTTTATGTACGTAGGATAACTGTCTGCAGGTGAGACTCAAATCACTGCACCTGGCCTGCATGGAAAGGTGCCTGTGGCAACCACCATCTCCCAAATTTGAAAACAATGGCCTCTTCGTATCTGAGATCTTTACCATCTGAGTGTCTCTCTTGCTGCCTAACCCTAGTGGTGCTGCACGAGACAGCACCCCAACTCTGGCTGTCTAATTCTGCTCAGGAGTCCACACTTCACCAATCTTTCCACACAATACCTCGTTTCCCCATGAACTGGGAATTGTAATCCTCCATGGTGGGGATGGTTGCCTCCACCCACCGCCACTGCAGCCATGGCATAGAACTTTTCCCAGCAGTCTCGACAGCTCTGGATTATACTCCAATTCCAGTAATCTGCCACCTTGCCACACACCAGGAACTAGCACTCTACACCAATATTCCATGCCGGGAATCATCTAGCCCACTCACTCTCACATGTGTTTCCAGGAGAGCTGAGCTATACATCTTTCCCATCCACCATCATGCTCTGCCACCTGTCTTATTGACTTTAGTTGCTTTAAATTCACTTGTATCTGAAAATAAGATTGTGACCCCTCCTTTCATTTGCCTGAAATATTGTTTTCCATTCCTTCACCCTGGTCTTGCTTTGTATTTCGAGGCTAGGTGTGTTTCCTATAGATAGCATTAGGATGGCTTGTGCTTTCTTTTTCAGTCAGCTAGCCTGTGCATATTCAGTAGGCAATTCTAGCCATTAAAATTTGTTGAGAGAATTGATAATTATGGTGGTTCTATTCATCTTATTTTGTGAAAGTTCATTGCTTAGTTTTACCTTTACATTATTGTGGAAGCTAGGTTTTGTCCTTTAATTTCTGGATGTTTATTTTGCTGATATGATGGTGAGTGTAGAGAATAGGTCTACTTATTTCCCATACATCTGGTCTTCATGTGGCAAACTTCCTTAGTATTTGCATATCAGTAAAAGATTTGATTTCTCCATCAGTTTTTAAGCTTAACTTAGCAGGATATAGAATTCTGTGCTGAAAATTGTTTTGTTTAAAAAGCTCACAGGTAAGTGATCATTCCCTTCAAACATGAAAAATAATTTCATTTGAGAAGTCCTTTCACCCTGATAGGTCTTTACCTTTATGTCAATTGGCACTTTTCTCTGCTTGCAAAATTTTTTATTTCATCTTGACTCTGGACAGGTTCATGACAATGGGTCTTGGAAATGATTTGTTTGAATTTAGATGACCTGGGGATTGATATTCCTCTGAAAGAAGTGTGTCAGAATCTTTGGTGATAGTTGGGACATTTTCATTTTTTATATCCTCTAGTAGGGCTTCCATTCCTCTGGAGAATTCTTCTTTCCCCTCTGGGATACCTATAATTTGTGTGTTTGAACATTTTATAAATTCTCATAATTCTGTCAGTGAATGTTCTGCTTTCTCTATGTCTTTTTTTCTGTCTCTTTAACCACATGTGTTAGCTCAAGATCTTTGTCCTCTACCTCTGAGATTCTTTCTTCTCAATGTTCTAATCTGTTATTTATACATTCTACTGCATCTTTAAGTCTCCTTATTGACTACTTCAATTTTTAAGGTCTACTGTATCCTTTTTATAGTCTTCATATCTTTAATCCCTTGTTTGGTTCTGTTTTTGGATTTTCTTTTGGTTATTTTCCACTTTCTCAGCATTTTCATTCATTATTTTTACTATCCCTATTTTCAATTCCCTTTCTTTTATTTCTGACATTTCTGTTTAGGTAAAATTCTTTGTAGTAGCTACCACATGATTCCTTGGGTCTTTTTCTGTTTTGGTCTTCTATGTTGCCAGGATTTTTCTGTTTTTTTCTTCTTCAAAGTGTTTTCTTCTTCTCTGCTTCCTTCTTCTACCTTTTCCTTTCACTTCCTTCTCTTCTTCAGTTTTTCTTGTCTCTATCCTTAGGTGTTGTGCTGTCATTTTGGTATAGGACCAAATGAAAAGCAAAAGTAAAAGCAAGAAGGGAGAAAATATTGAAAAATAGAAAAGAAAAAGGAACAGGGGATTAAAAAGAAATATTGACAAAAAGGAAAAGAACAGAAAGAGAGAGACTGGAGTAATAATGGAGTTCAGGAGTGTGCTTTGACCTGTATTCACAATTCCCAGCCTTTGGGATCTGGGATGGGTGAGTCCCTCAAATTAAAAAGCTCCTTACCAGCATAAGCAGAATTAATATCCCACCTCTGCCTAGTGGAGAAGAAAAAACAAACAAACAAACAAACAAACAAAAAACCCCAAAACAGAAAATAGCGGTTTATTGCAGTGGAGATCTACCGCTAGCATGCTTCCAAAGGCCAAAGCTAGAAGGACCCACTAGATTAATATCTCCTTGAGATAGGACAATACTGTGGCACCTCATCCTAGGCCTAAATTGAGGCTCTGTCTCATAAATGAAATACAGCTTGACAAAGAATAAAACACATCAGAAAAAAGGAATAATAATAACAAAAGTTGATAAAAAATAATTACAAATAAAATTATATAAGATGTAAGAACAAGGGGGTATATCTTAGTTGTTGTTTGAGAAATTTATATGGGAAAATTAAGAAAAGTTGAAAAATCTTTACAAAAGGAGAGCAAAAGGGAGAAAAAGTGAATGGAAAGGAAGAATAAAAGGGGTAGGAAAACAATAGCAAATATGGAGTCCTTGTTGTTGAAGAAAGTAAAAATACTGTAAAAGAAGACTAAACAAACAACCCAATAATAAACCTTAGGGAATAAAATTTGAAAGAAAAAAAAAAGGAATAACAGCATCAGTAAAACAAAAAGTGAGCCATTGCTATTGAAACAATGAAAAATTATAATTATATAAAAAAATGAAAAATCTGAGAGGTAAAAAGTTGAAAAAACTTTTTAAAGGAAAAATATATATTTATGTTGCTATATTTTGCATAGACAATAGGCGATGTTCTGGGGTATGAGATGCTAATCATGATGCTGATATTGCTGTAAAAGATGGGGGCTAAAAGCTTTTATTTGTTCAGGACACCTCATCTCATCTTCCTAATTACTCTGCCCTCAAACCCCACAGGGTTGAAGCTCTTGTCAGCCTACTTAATAGACATGCCTCAACTTTTCCAAACCATGTCCTTTAGCTACACAGTGGCTTTTCCAGGAAAGTGTCTGTCGCTCAAGTCTCTCTACAGGTGGCTACTCAGATTACCAGGCATGCCACAACCAACCTCACACTGGGACTCTTTGGGCTGGTCCTGAATTACAGCTCTTCCACAATGGATGCGCCTGGCCCACAGCCAAACAACCCGAGCTTTCGATTTGTCTGCACAGTGGCTCAGCCCCGGCTCCTGGGCTATGTTCAAGATCATTTGTTTGCTCACCCAACTCTTCCAAGGCAACTTCACCAAGTTCCCTGGTCCAACAAAAAAAGCCTGCAGGATAGGCACTCTCTGTTCAAAACCCACCAAACTAACCCTGCCACTACTGGCATGCAAGTACTTCCCTCTGTGCCAATTCTCTACTGCTCTCGACCTCCCCTGTGGCTCTCAGAGTCTCCTGTTGCCTCCCTTGCCCCTGATGTGATGTTTCTAGGCAAGACCACTCAGCAAGAGGTGGCTTGAGTCCTTTCTCCCCAAGTTCAACATGCCAGGCTGCAAAGGAACTGTCTCTAGTCTGACATCTTGCTCCACCCCCACCCAAACTCAAAAATTTTAATTTTCCCATTTTCAAGTTCTCTGATTCTTTTTCCTGCATTCTCAAATATGTTGAACTCCACTAATAAATTCTTTATTTGTTGTTGTATTTTTAACTTCCAGAATTTCTGTTTGATCTCTTTTAATAATTTAGATTTATTTTTATTTTTTTATTTTTTATTTTTTTTATTGTTGGGGATTCATTGAGGGTACAAGAAACCATGTTACACTGGTTACATTTGTTAGGAAAAGACCCTCTTACAATCGTGTTTTGCCCCCAAAAGGTGTGGCACACACCAATACCCCAAGACCCCACCCCCCTAACTCCTTCCCTCTCTCTGCTCTTCCTTTCCCCACCCCTCCCTCATTCTTCCTTACTCTGCTCTCCCCTTCCTTCACCCCTACCGTGTCAATAATTGTCATTAATTGTCCTCATATCAAACTTGAGTACATGGGATTCATGCTTCTCCATTCTTGAGATGCTTTACTAAGAATAATGTGTTCCACTTCCATCCAGG
>CAUYON010054515.1:0-27029 GCA_963573935.1 Arctocebus calabarensis
AGAGTTGAAGTGAAGACAACCCTTTCTAGAAGCAAAAATGAGAAGAACTTGTTAAGAGTCTCCCAAGTCCTGAAGGTAGGACTGAGAAGGAATTTTTTTTTTTTTTGGTAGAAAGAAAGGGAAAGAAGGCAAATGCTATCTTTTGAGGACTTTCCCACTGCCCCAAACGCCATCCGACTACAAGCTGATCAACCTGCAAAGAGCCAGAGCTGCCCCACAGACAAAGAAGAGGAGGACGCCGCCCCTCTACTTTTAAAGGCGAACACCAATTGTTCCTCCTCCTCATGGTTACCGCCCTCTGCTTTCATATGAAAGCTCTAAACCAATTACAGCACAAGAATATGGGGAAAGAGGCAGGGGAGGGGAGGGGAGAGGATGGGTGGAGGGAGGGTAATTGGTGGGGGCCACACCTATGGTGCATCTTAGAAGGGTACAGGTGAAACTTACTAAATGTAGAATATAAATATCTGAACACAATAACTAAGAAAATGCCATAAAAGCTATGTTAACCAGTTCAATGAAAATATTTCAAATTGTACATAAAACTAGCACATCGTACCCCATGATTGCATTACTGTACATAGCTATGATTTAATTTAAAAAAAAAAAGGCAAACACCATGGGCCCTGTGTTGTCTAGGGAACTTGCCTTTCAATCATTCCTCCCTCTCTCCTTCAAAGGCACTCGCCTCATCAAGGAAGAAAAGGAAAAGCTGAGAAGATGCTACACGGGGGAGGGTGGGTGGAGAGAAGGTAAAGGGTGGGATCACATCTGAGGTGCATCTTGGAAGGGTCAGGTGAATCCTACTAAATGCAGAACACAAATGTTTTTCACATAATAAACGAGGAAATCCCATGAAGGTTATATCGAACAGGTGTATGAAAATATTTCTGATTGTATATGAAGCCCGCACACAATACCCCATGATTGAACTAATGTACACAGCTATAATTCAATTTAAAAAAAAAAAAAAAGCTGAGAGGACGCTAGACGGCAGGTTTAGGGGGTGAGTTAATTGTGCACAGTCGTGACTCCTCCCTACTTTAAATCTTTACTCCACGTTCAGGCTGCGAAGTGTTGAGGGTGGAGTGGCTCTCAAAGGGTAGCTCTAAAGAACTGGGCACTGGTTTTATTAAATGAATGCATGAATTCTCCGGTGGGCATCTTACTCAACCGTAGTATTGCCAGATTTAGCAGAAAAAAGTACAGGTGACATTTGAATTTCAGATAATCAACAATTTTGTTTTAAGTATGTTCCATTTAAACTCTGCTCTCCCCTTAGGCATAGTCTTATATTGCAAAATGGTCTGTTGTTTATATGAAATTTAGATTTAACCAGGCATCCTACACTTTACCTGGCAATTCTACCCAGGGGACCCCAGACCACCCAGAAAACTACACCCCTCCCAGCCAAATACTGGGTGAACTTCTTGGGGTGATAATAGGAAAAACAAGGAAAGAAGACCTATTGCCACATTTCTTGAGCACCTGAAACTTTGAACCAACAAACAGATCCAGCTGGCCTTGCCCCGAAGAGGGTTACTCCCATTTTCAGCAGTCTAGAGAGTAGTTTAAAGTCTGAATTGGCCCCTGGAGGAAGAGGTCTGTGTTAAACTTCCTGGGTGACTTGTAATAAATTTCATTTTCTCCCTAGGTGTTAATTTCCCCACCTGTGAAATGACTCAAGTAACTTAGTAATAATGGCTGCTATTCACTGAGCCAGGCACTTAATGCCCCTTATTTCTAATTCTTTCAACAATGGTGCTAGTTAGGATTTATGATTTTTATTTTACAGATTGACATTTTATAGAACTCAAACAATGGTCTTATGGGTAGAGTGAGTATTTGAACTCTGATCATTTGATTATAATCTTGAGATTTGCAGTTCTTTATACCACTTATCTAAATTTTTCTTAAAAAGAGAAAATAAAACTTGGTTGTTCATAATTATGTAATTCAGTAACATGATAGAAAAATTCTTCTCAGACACTATCAGCTTGTTAATAATTTTCAGGCAGTCTGTTTATTTTCTTTTCCACACAAGGTGGACTTCTATACAAATTTTTCTGCATTTCTTTTTTTTTTTTTTCAATATGTGCTTGGAGAGTACTCCATTTCAATATAGACATATTTCATTCTTTTAATGGTTGTGTATTATTCCATTGGGTGAGAGTACTATAATTTATTTTTCCAGGATTTATACAACTATACTTAGTTTCTTTTCCATCTTTGGTCATTTTTGCAAATAATCCTATAATAAAGATCTTTCTACGTGCTTTTCTTATTGGTACATGTGCTATCATGTACCAAAAGAAAATATATATTTGGTACATGTGGGATACATATTTAGACGTGGAATTACTTACTCAAAGATATATATGATAATAAACTTTTAGCAATACTGCCAAATTGCCCTCCATGGAGGTTGAGGCAGTAATTTATACTTCCTTCAGCAAAATATATGGTTAACTGTTGACCTGCAGAGTTCATTGCCTATCTGATTGGCAAGTTTGTGATTTCTGCCCATCTGATAGGTTTAAAAAAAAAAGGTGTCTCATTATGATTTTAATTTGCATTAACTTATTATAAATGTCATGGGGGAGTTTTCATAAGGTTGAGCCTTTTTTATTTCCATTTTTTAAATTGTCCATCTGGGTGGTCTGGGGCCCAGGAAAAAAAGATGACAAATTCATCTCTGTTTCATGTAAATTCTCATATTCAGCCGGTAAAATATTGCCAAGTTGTGAGGCCTTTTTTAATTAATTTGTAGAAGCACATTATATATAGCCTCAGAAGAATTGTCCTTTCCCCTGTGATGTGAATTTCAAATATTTGTAAGTTGTCTTTTAACTTTGTGGATTGTCATTTTTCTAACTCGAAAGTGTTTCATTTTTATATAGTCAGATTTATGCCTTCAGAATTTGAGGTCAGATGTAGACTTCTCCTAATTCAACTTTCTATCACAAATTCTTCAATATGTTTTGCCCTGCTCTTCTATATTTGTATAGTACTTAAATATGTTGACCTACTAGAAATGTATTTTCTATCATCTGCTTCTCAAATCTTTTCTTCCAGGTCTATATTATTTTCTGCTACTTTTGGTGGGAGGTTATTTGTTCCCTAGTCGCTATGAGATGGTTTTAGATGTTTAATGTTGAATGATTTGAAGGGTCTCCCACTCAGGACAGACCCCCCCACCCCCACTGATGTATGTTTGGAAAATGGTCACTGATGGTTTTACAAAATGAGAACATACTGCAAATTTAATTTTTACTTTAAAGGGTAGAGTTTCTACCAATTCATTTTCTTTACCGTAAGCATGGTCTGTTTCAAATGAAAGCTATTCCTTCAGCCTAGGTCCAGGTGATACACAGTCACCAAGAAATAACACGACACATGTTGATGGTTATAATCCACTGAGACATCAGGGTTGTTTGTTATTTCAAAGCTGACTAATTCACACTGGTAACTGTTTTTTTGTTTTACTCTAGTATTATAAAGTTTAATGTATATCCAAAAAAAGGAAACAAATATTCCCTGCTGTGAACAGTCACTAAGTTCAAGCCCATGTGGTCATCAGCACCCAGGACAAGAAATAAAAATATTTCCAGCCCTCAGGAGCCAGGTTGGCCCCTCCCCCATTGCTATGGGCTGAATTGTGCCCCCAAAGTTCATATGCGAGAGTCTTAATCCCTCAGAATGTGGCTATCTCTGGAGAATCTTAAAGAGGTGAGCAGGTCAGATCCCAACCAAAAATAAATGGGGAAGAGGAAAGCAGGGAAGCCAACCAGCCAAGGAGAGTGGTGTCAGAAAAACACAACTCTGTCAACACCTTGATCTCAAGCTCCTAGTCTCCAGAATTATGAGAAAATACAGTTTTATTGTTTAAAACACCCAGTCTATGCACTTTGTTATGGTAGCCCCAGCAGCCCCAGAGGAACAGTGGATTCCTCTCTAGCCACTAGAGATAAGCTCTGTCCTTACTTCTAACCCTGTAGTTTGTTACTTGTTTCTTGGTCTTCATAGAAATATAATCATACTTTACATTTGTGTGTGTGTGTTTGCTTTCTTGTGCTGAGTTTAAATTTGTGAGATTCATCACTTTCTTTGCTATAAAAATATTCTACAATGTATTAGCCCATTCTACTATTTGTGGGCTTTTGGGTTGTTTCCATTCTGGGTTTGTTATGAATAACACGGTTATAAAATTCTTGCCTGCATCTCTTGGAGCTACGTGCATGCATTTTTGTTGACTATATATCAAAAGGTGGAATTGCTTGGATTATACTTTATGTTCAATTTTAGTAGATACATCAAATAGTTTCTCAAACTGGTTTGAGTAATTTATACTCCCATCAACAGTTGAAGAAAGTCTTCATTGTTCTACGTTCTTGCCAACCTATTGTCAGACTCAACTTTTTCAGTAGAACATAGAAAATGGGCTCGGCGCCTGTGGCTCAACAGGCTAAGGCGCCAGCCACGTATACCTGAGCTGGCGGGTTCGAATCCAGCCCGGGCCCGCCAAACAACGATAGCTGCAACCAAAAAAAGACTGGGCATCGTGACGGGCGCCTGTAGTCCCAGCTACTTGGGAGGCAGAGGCAAGTGACTCGCTTGAGGCCAGGAATTGGAGGTTGCTGTGAGCTGTGATGCCTCAGCACTCTTTCCAGGGGACAGCTTGAGGCTCTGTCTCAAAAAAAAAAAGAACATGGAAAATGGTTTCTCTTTATGGTTTTGGTTTCTATTACCATGATTGTAAGTATAATTAGGTACATTTTAATGTATTAATTGATCATTAAAATGTGCTCTTCTGTGAAGACTTTTTAAAAACACCCCTGCACACGTCTATTGCATTTTCAGTATTTTTCTTATTGAGTCATAGGTGTTCTTTATATATTGTAAAAGTGAGCCCTTTGTTGGTTATACATACTGTCAATATATTCTACTTTGTGAAAATGTACACCTGTTCCCTACCTCATCCCATTCAAAAATTAATTCCAAGGAGGTAGTCAATCTAAATAAAACAAACAATACAAGTAAAAAAAAATAACACTGAAGAATATCTTTATTACTTGAAGCAGGGGACCATCTTAGCAGGGCACAAAAACTAGACTGATACATTTGATCACAACAATATTAACATATTTATCTAAAACTACCATTCAGAAATTAAAAGGCAAGACCACAGAGGGCAGGTGGCATATGTAGGGCTGTCTGATTAAGGCAAATCTTGATTTTCATAGGTGGAAGTTATGGATAATATTTAAAATCGATTCATCAAGACATCTTTACAAACATTATTTAAAGGTTAGAAAACAAAGAAGCACTGTTTCTGAGAGCAGGACTCAAGCTAAGGATGAATTGGGAAAAGGATGGAGAAGAGAATTGTTGGTTTTCATACTCTCTAGATGCTATTTGATTTGTTAATTATGTGTATCTGTTACCTTGATTTTAAAAAAAATCTACTCTTTTTTTCCCCTGGATGTACTGTTGCTTAAACTCTCATTGAAATATCTCTGTAGGATGAGGACGTATTTGCAGAAATGTAGGCGTGCCTAAAGCGGCAAAAACAAACTCAAAATGCTTTTAGGCCTTTTATACATTTCGTAACAAATACATGTCTTTTATGAGAAAATGAAAATGTTATATTCTTTCCCATAATATATTATGCTAGTTTTAGTGTAAGATAATTCTTTATTTAAAGTACTTACATGTTCGCTCAAGTCTTCAATTGCATGGTCAAGAAGACCCAGCAGATTTATTCCCTGGCTGCAAGTAGCCCCAGGCCCCCTATGTGCTCCCTAGGGGGTAAGTATCCCAGTTTGAGGAGGATATTTCTAACTTGTCCATGCTGCCATAATAGTTCAATAAATTATGGCTTCCAGATGTTGTATCTACTTCAGATGTTTGATAGGGAGGAGTACAGGGAAGTGTAATTGAAACAATATTCATTTAGCAGTGTAATTGAAACAACATTCATTTAACAATCAGAACTGTTTGCGTTCAGACTGGGACCTTAAAGTTACTTGAAGTCCTAAGACTTTACACCCTTCAACTATAAAACCAGCTTGATACATGCTGGGTTTGTCCCCATAATGTTGATCTATGGCACAAGTGAAAAATTATTTTATAAACTATCCGAATTTTATCTTCCGAAGTATTGGCAGAAATGTGTATATCAAATTTTAATGCTAATATTTTAAACATAAGTTGGGTATTATAATATGTATCAGTGTCTTTTTAGCTTTTCTGTTCTATTCCGAGAAGTGTGCAGATCAGCAGGTCAGCTCTGTCTGACAAACATTTAGAGTGTCCACCCACATCAGGATGTGCGCTAGGAGCTGTCGGTGTACAAAGAGCGATCCTTGTCCTCAAGTACAATACAGTCTACTTGATCACTTTATGGCTTTCAGAGACCTGCCTTTCATCTGAGCGTGCCTGCTGTGTATGTTTCGGGTTTGTTACATTTCTCTTTTCTCAGCCTCAATTTCCTTATCTGTAACATGAAGCTGAGAGGACTTTACCTAGATTTTGGATTAATTGATTTCTAATATTCTATTTTTATCAGGAACTCTTCATGCCTTTAAAAAAGCACTAATTATTTGTTTATGTATGTATGTGTGTATTGATTGATTGATCGATTTTTGGAGACAGAGTCTCAGTCTGTTGCCCAGGCTAGCATACCATGGTATCATAGCTCACAGCAACCTGAAACTCCTGGGCTCAAGCAATCCTCTTGCCTCAGCCTTCTGAGTAGCTGGGACTGTAGATGCTCACCACAACACCCAGCTAATTTTTCTATTTTATTTATTTTATTTATTTTTTAGACAGAGTCTCACTTTGTCACTGTTAGCAGAGGGCCATGGCATCATAGCTCACAGCAACCTTGAACACCTGGGCTCAAATGATTCTCTTCCCTCAGCCTCCTAAGGAGCTGAACTTACAGGTGACTGCCACAATACCTGGGTATTTTTAGAGGTGAGGTCTTGCTCTGGCTCAGACTGGTCTCGAACCTGTGAGCTCAGGAAATCCACCCTCTTTGGCCTCCCAGAGTGCTGGGATTATAGGTGTGAGCCACCGTGCCCAGCCCCAATTTTTCTATTTTAGTAGAGATGGAGTCTCACTCCTGCTTGGCTGGTCTTAAACTCCTAAACTCAAGAAATTTGCCCACCTAGGCCTCCCAGAGTGCTGGGATTACAGGCATGAGCCACCAACTCAGCCAGAGCACTAATTATTTCTTGAAGACCTTCTCTATATTCAATGTGTGTGTCAGGGTCTAACCAGGAAAGACTCAATATCAAGCATAGAGGAAGCTGGTCACACTGATGAAAGAAGTACTGAAAATCCAAATGGGGCAATGACACACACAGAGATGAGTAAAAGCAGGAAAGCACTATCCCTTCCCCCAGCACCCCAGGATGCAGGGGCAAGGGGGATGCTGAGGGAGCCCAAGAATTCCTGTGTGAATTTGGACAAGCTAGCTAGAATCATTCTGGAAAGAGTGGCCACAGAGGAGACACCACCAGGGCCAGAGACACAGCCTGACTTGGAGAAGGGGACAGGATAGATGTCTGGATTTTCCTCTCCTCCACCTCAGCCCTGTCTTGAGCCTAGCTGAAGCCCTCTCACCAGGAGCTGAGAAATGCACCTTCCCAGGTGATCCCCAGGGATGCGAAACCAAGCAGGGGGATGGAGAGGACTGGATCTGAGCACAGATAGCACACAGCCTGGCCCCCTCACCACAGTGCTCTGTACTCCGTCACGGAGTTTAAGATGTGGTGGAGGAAACCAAGTTTGCATTGATGAAGCAAAAAAATTAAGATAAGCACAATGTTTCATTCATACATGTCATCTGAGACCTGGAATGTATTGTCTGTATTTTTCAGATGAAGAAACAGGTGCAGAGAGCTGGCTTGTCCAAATTCACACAGGAAGTTGAAGTGAAGCAAAACTGGAACCAACGATGACATGCCTTCAAAGTACATAATCTTTCTTCTGTGTACATGAGATGCTGCCAAATCTCATTAAGATGGGTGTTCAGAGAAGAGCAAAGTCTACTTTCTAACCTGAAATATAGGATTTGGGAAACTTCCATAGGAATCCTTTATCAGGACAGGCTGGAATCACCTAGAAGGGCTTTATAGGAAAGATGGGGCTCTTCAGGGTCTTCTAGAATATGTGAAACTCATAAAGAAAGGGCATGAATAAAGTTCCTTTTGTTACAGAGAAACCCCTTCGCTCTCTCTGCAGATTTGATTTGAGTTTGAGCAATGAAACATAATATTGCTTCCAGGGACTCTAATGGGCTCTTCTGAGCCAAAGCTCAGGGTCTGCAAAGCAATTGTCACATCATGCAGCCCCGGGCCCTCAGAGGCTTAGCAGAAAGTATCTCCAATCCCCACTTGGTCCCCAGTGCCTTGTGCCCTGACTTGGGGGGGTACCTGCCTGTTTGACATTAGTTTACCCAGGCAACTGGATCTCTATTGGCTGTACATCTGAGAACTCTCAAAAATATTGTTTATTCCTTGAGAAATCTGGAGTGAATTAAGCTGAATAAATTGGCTCTCAGCTTGGCTGTTTCAGATGGCAGCTAAGAAATAACATATGCTAGCTTTCTTCCCATTTTTTTTTCCTTATGGAAGGAGAAATGAAAACATACCCATATTCACGGAAAAATTAGATTTGGTCAAATCATTCTCCACTTCTTCAGCAAGTGGAAGCCTTTGATCAGAATATTTAGGTGTCTCAGAAGAGTGTTAGGATCGGAAGAAACCTAGGAAATTGGTTCTAACACGTCTATAAACAGGGAAAAATAAATCTGAATTGAACGGGGGTGGACACACAAAGATCCAACCTATAGCTGAGTTGCCAGGGCTACTGATGCAGTAAGCAAACACAGCAAAGAATTTCCCCCTGTCAATCCTCCACCAGGCTTACCTTTTTTCCCCAGTGCCAAACACGTATCAAAAGAAAGTCACATGAGGTCTTTGAAACACTAAAAAAAAAAAAAAACTTTAGAGAGAATAAAAAATAAGGAGAAATAATCTGGGCATAATTAATCATGATTACAGCAAACACATGCACTATTTTAACTGCTCAATCTAGGTTTACAAATAATGAATGATAACAATGATGGCTGGCACTTTGAAGCACTGGGCTAAGTTCTCCTATTATAATATTATCCTTGCCTTATAGAAGATAACACTGAGAGTTTAAAGAACTTTCCTGAACTAACACATTTAGAAAGTCCAGGAGCCAGATTTCCACATTAAGGCTGTGTAACTGTGATGCTCATATTTATTTATTTATTTTTGATAATTTATTTTCACGTATAAGTTAATGCATTTATGGGGTACAATGTGCTGATTTCATATAGAATTAGGAACACTTACATCACACTGGTTAATATATACCTCATCTCGTTTACTTAATTATTGTGTTAAGATATTTATACTCTATACTAATAGATCCAACATGTGCCCTTGCATTATGCACCATAGGTGTGATCCCACCATTCACCCTCCCTTTATCTGACCTCCCCTCCCATCACCCCCTTCTCTCTCCTTCATCTTGGGCCATAGTTATGATCTGTTCTTCATATGAAAGTGTGAGTGATTGTAAATTGGTTTCATAATAATAATGAGTACATTGGATATTTTTCTTCCATTTTGGAGATATTTTACTAAGTAGGATATGTTCCAGCTCCATCTATGTAAACATAAAAGAGGTAAAGTCTCCATCTTTTTTAAGGCTGCATAATATTCCCTGGTATACATATACCACAATTTATTAATCCATTCATGGGTTGATGGGCACTTGGACTTCTTCCATGACTTGGCTATTATGAATTGAGCTGCAATGAACAATCTGGTGCAAATATCTTTGTTATAAAGTGATTTTTGGTCTTCTGGAGATACACCTAGTAGAGGAATTACAGGATCAAATGGCAGACCTATTGTTAGATCCCTGAGTTTTCTCCATACTTCTTTCCAAAAGGGACGTATTAGCTTGCACTCCCACCAGGAGTGCAGAAGTTTTCCCTTTTCTCCACATCCATGCCAACATCTGTGGTTTGGGGATTTTGTTATTTAAGCCACTCTTACCGGAGTTAGATATCTTAAAGTGGTTTTGATTTTCATTTATCTGATGGTTAAAGATGATGAGCATTTTTTTTCACGTGTCTGTAGGCCATGTGCCTATCTTCTTCAGAGAAGCTTCTGTTCAAGTCCCTTGCCCACCATGAAATGAGATTACTTGTTCTTTTCTTATTAATAAGTTTGAGTTCTCTGTGCATTCTGGTTATCAAACCTTTGTCAGAAGCAAAACTTGCAAATATCCTCTCCCATTTTGAGGGATGTCTGCTTGCTTTACTTACGTGTTCTTAGCTGTGCAGAAGCTTTTTAGTTTGATCAGATCCCAATAATGTATTTTTGGTGTTGCTTCAATTGCCCAGGAGGTCCTCCTCATAAAGTATTCTCCCAGGCCAATTTCTTCAAGTGTTTCTCTTGAACTCTTTCCAAGAATTTTATAGTTTCATGTCTTAAGCTTAAATATTTTATTTAATGAGAGTCAATTGTTTTAATGGTGAAAGGTATGGGTCTAGTTTCAGTCTTCTACAAGTTGCCAGCCAATAGTCCCAGCACCATTTGTTAAATAGGGAATCTTTCCCCTAATTTATATTTTTGATGGGTTTATCAAAGATCAAATGACAATAAGTGCCTGGGTTCATCTCTTGGTTCCCAATTCTGTTGCATATATCTACCTCTCTATTTTTGTGCCAATACCATGCTGTTTTGATCATTATAAATTTATAGTATAGTTTGAAGTCTGGTAGCATGATTCCTCCTGTTTTGTTTTTATTTCTGAGTAATGTCTTGGCTATTTGAGGGTTTTTTCTGGTTCCATATAAAACAAAGTACTATTTTTTCCAGATCTTTAAATAAAGTATGATGGTGGTGCTTTGATAGGGATTGCATAAAATTTGTAAATTGCTTTGGGTATTATGGACATTTTAACAATGTTGATGTGTTCTAACCATGAGGATGGTATGTTTTTCCATTTGTTAATATGTTCAGCTATTTCTTGTCTCAAGAGTTTCATAGTTCTCTTTATATAGAACATCCTTTGTTAGGTAAATTCCCAAATATTTCATCTTCTTTGGCACACCTGTAAAGGGAATAGAGTCCTTGACTTTTTTTTCAGCTTGATTATTATTGGTAAATATGAAAGCTACTGATTTGTGAGTATCGATTATGTATCCTGAAATACTACTGTATTCCTTGATCACTTCTAAGAGTTTTGTGGTTGAGTCCCTGGGGTTTTCCAGGTATAAAATATCATCTGCAAAGAGTGAAAGTTTGATCTCCTCTGACCCTATTTGTATACCCTTGATCACCTTCTCTTGCCTGATTGTGATGGCTAAGACTTCCTTTACAATGTGAAAAAGTAGTGGAGACAATGGGCAACCTTGCCTGGTTGCTGATCTGAGTGGAAATGTTTTCAATTTTACTCTGTTCAATATGATATTGGCTGTCAGTTTGCTGTAGATGGTCTCTATCAGTTTAAGAAAAATCTCTTCTATACCTATTTTCCTGAGTGTTCTGATTACAAAAGGATGCTGGATATTGTCAAAAGCTTTTTCTACATCTATTGAGAGAATCAGATGGTCTTTGTTTTTTATATTGTTTATGTGATGTATTATATTTATAGATCTTAAACCAATCTTGAGACCCTGGGTAAAACCCACTTGGTCATGGTGTATAATTCGTTTGATGTGTTGCTGGATTCTGTTTGCTAGGATCTTATTGAATATTTTTGCATTTATGTTCACTAAAGATATTGGTCTATAGTTTTCTTTTCTTGTTGGGTCTTTTCCTGATTTGGGGATCTGAGTGATACTTGCTTCATAGAATGTGTTGGGAAGTATTCCTTCTTTTTTGATGTTTTGGAAAAGGTAAGTAATATAGGTACTTGTTTCTCTTTAAAAGTTTGGTAGAATTCTGATGTGAAGCCATCTTGTCCTAGACTCTTCTTTTTTGGGAGATTTCGTATAGTTGATTCTATTTCAGTACTTGATATAGGTCTATTCATCATTTCCAATTCTTTCTGATTAAGTCTAGGAAGTTGGTGCACTTCCAAGTATTGGATTGGTCAATTTTTTTCAGATTTTCACATTTCTGAGAATGAAGTTTTTTGTAGTATTCATTAAGGATTTTTTGAATTTCTGAGGTTTCTGTTGTTATTTTGCCTTTGTAATTTGTGATTGATGATGTTAGGGACTTTAATTTTCTATTTGTGGTTTGGTTGGCCAAAGGTTTATCAATTTTGTTGAATTTTTCAAAAAAAACAATTTTTTGATTCATTGATCTTTGAATAATTCTTTTGCTTTTGATTTCATTTAATTTGGCCCTAATTTTAGTTATTTCTTTTCTTCTGCTGGGTTTGGGGTTCTTTTCCAGTTGCTTAAGCTGTCCCATTAAGTTATCTACTTCTTCTCTTTCCATTCTGTTGAGGAAGGCTTGCAACGCTATAAATTTCCCTTTTAGAATTGCCTTTGCAGTATCCCATAGGTTCTGATAATTCATGTCTTCATTATTGTTTTTTTCCCCAAAATTTGCAATTTCCTTCTTTTTCTTTATTGCAGGGGATTCATTGAGGGTACAAGAAACCAGACTACACTGATTACATTTGTTAGGTAAAGTCTCTCTTACAATCATGTCTTGCCTGCAAAATGTGTGGCACACACCAAGGCCCTCCACCCCTAGCAATTTCCTTCTTAATCGCATCTATGACCCAGCTATCATTCAGCATAAGGTTATTTAGTTTCTATGTCTTTGTATGACTACTCAAATACCTGTTATTGGTGAGTTTAACTTTTACTGCGTGATGATCAAAGAAAATACAAGGAATAATTTCTATACTTTTAAATTTTCTGAGGTTAGATTTGTGACCTAAGATGTGATCAATTTTGGAGGCTGTTTCATGGGCTGATGAGAAGAAAGTGTATTCCGTTTTATTAGGATGAAATGTTCTGTAGATATCTATTAAAATCAATTGTACAGTGAAGTTTAAGTCCATAATTTCTTTGCTTAGTTTCTTCTTGGAGGATCTATCCAACACTGCCAAAGGGGTGTTAAAATCTCTGACTATTATCGTGCCGGAAGATATTAAATTGCTCATGTATGTTAGGGTCTCCCTTATAAATTGAGGAGCATTCTGGTTGGGTGCATACATGTTAATAATTGACATTTTATCATGTTGAGTGTTTCCTTTAACAAATGTGAAGTGAACATCTTTGTCTATCCTTACTTCTGTTGGTTTAAAGCCTAATGTATCTACAAAAAAAATTTGCCACCTCTGCTTTGTTCTGAGTTCCGTTTGCCAGATTACAGATGTCCATCCTTTTACCCTCGAGTCTGTATTTATCTTTTAAGGTAGGATGAGATTTTTTTTTTTTTTTTTTGTGGAGACAGAGTCTCACTTAATTGCCCTTGGTAGAGTGCTGTGGCGTAACACTGCTCACAGCAACCTCCAACTCCTGGGCCTAGGCGATTCTCTTGCCTCAGCCTCCCGAGTAGCTGGGACTACAGGCGCCCACCACAACACCCAGCTATTTTTCTGTTTTGTAGTTTGGCCGAGGCTGGGTTTGAACCCGCCACCTTCGGCACATGGGACTGACGCCCTACTCGCTGAGCCACAGGCGATGAGATTCTTGTATGAAGTAGATATCTGGCCTGAGATTTTATATCCATTCAGTCAACCTGTGCCTCTTGAGAGGACAGTTTAAGCTGTTCACATTAAGTGAGAGTATTGATAAGCCTGGTAATATTTTGGGTGTCAAGTTTTTAAAGTCCAGTGGACATTTTGAATCTGTTCACCACTGTGGAAATTGTGTTTTGATCAAGAATTTCAGAGTGAATTTACTTGGTGGTAGACCATTGTGCTGATCATTATGAAAGATGGGTCTGAGGATATCCTGAAGAGCTTATTTTGTTATGGCAGATTTCTTCAATGTATGTACGTCATTAAAGTATTTAACTTCTCTGTCATAAATGAAGCTCAATTTAGCTGGATACAGGATCCTGGGCTGAAAGTTGTTTTGTTTTAGGAGATAGAAGGTCATTGACCATCCTCTTGTGGCTTGAAAAGTTTCAGCAGAGAGATCTGCAGTCATTCTAATATTCTTCCCCTTGTAGGTTATGATTTTCTTATGTCTGGCTGCTTGCAGGATTTTCTCCTTCATATTGACTTTGGTGAAGATGATCTAGAAGATGCTTTATTTGGGTTGAGTCATGCTGGGGTCCTGAAATAGACTGCTATCTGAATTTCAGTATCTCTTGCCATGCATGGGAAGTTCTCCTGAATTATCTCTTGGAGTAGGGTATCTGTGCCTTTCAGACCACCTTCTTCTCCTTCAGGGATTCCTATGAGGCAAATGTTTGCTCTTTTGGAGTGGTCCCACAGTTCTCTCAAGGAATGATCTGGTTTTGCTATCCACTTCTCTTTCTCTTGAGAATTTGAGAGCGTTCAAAAGCTTTGTCTTCAATGTCAGAGATCCTTTCTTCTGCCTGCTCCATTCTGTTACTGAGGGATTCTACTGTATTTCTCAGCTCTTTGAGGGCTGCAAGTTCTTTCCTCAATGTTTCAAAATCTTTGATGATTTTGTCTTTAATAGGAATATATTTATGTTGCAATATACTTTCTCGACACCAGGTGACACTGTGAGTGGTTCCCAGGCTTACACCTGTCTCCTGGCTTAAATTGTTCTTGGTGTTGCCTGATTACTCTCTTGGCACCTAGACCCTGCCAAACTGATGATTCCACCCATCTCAAAAAATCTTCACAGGCAGGTTTCTCAAATTCTCCCTGCAATAGTTCCCGTGAAGTACTGGATATCCTGGACCATTTCCAAGTGTGGGATGACTATCTTGGGTGAGACTCAGATTGCTCCATCCTGCTTGCACAGAAAGGTGCCTGCAGTGATTGCCATCTCCCAAATTCCAAAACAATGGCCTCTTCCTATCCAGGTTCTTTCCCGTATGAGTGGCTTTCCAGTTGCCTAACCATGGTGGTGCCACACCAGACAGTGCCCCACTCTGGCCACCTATTTCCACTCCGGAGTCCACACTTAACCAATCTTTCCACACAATACCTACTTTTTCCACAAACTGGGAACTGCAATCCTCCATGATGGGGCTGGTTGCCACCACTGCTGCCCACAGCCACTGCAGCCTGGGGCAGAACCTTTCCTGGCAGTCTCCACAGCTCCGGATTACACTTCAAGTCCAGCAATCCACCATCTTACTATACACCCTGAACTGCCACTCCCTACCAATATTCCATGCCAGGAATGATCTAGCCCACTCACTCTCACCTATTGTTCCAGGAGAGCTTAGTTAAACATCCTTCCCTTCTGCCATCATGCTCCAACTCCCATGATGCCCATTTTTAAACAGTTCTACCATACTGGGTGTTATGGCCATGGAGATGTGTTGCCCAGATCCCCTTTCAAGAAAGGATTTATTGTCTCATCTGCTGAAGGTCTTTTATAGGGTAGCTCTGAGTCTTATTGAGGAGAGACTTCTGTAGCATCACCTCAAACAGACCTCTGTTCAACAGACTTGCATTTGTTTTCCCCACTTACCTTTGAGCCTTTAACCATTGGTCACTTAACATCCCATGGTCAAGGTGGCAACCTTTCATGCCACCTGGTTCATGTCCAGAGCATTATTTCTAAGCGTGCTTTTAGAACCCAAAGAATCCTACCTAATGCTTTTCTTCCTTTATGGAAGCAGATGAAAGGTTCAGCAATTTGTGTTTTGCTTTAGAAGGAAAGTCCCAGCATTCTCCTGACCACCCAACCCCTGAGAACCTCACTGAAGTGGCAGATCCACAAATCCTTGCAGGTTTTATTTCCCTTTCCCACCCTCTGGAGTGCCCTTTCATTCCCAAGGCCTCCAGTGTACTGGATACTCTTTGCTCATTCTGCTCTGTCAGCACGATGTCATCAGTGTTATGCATCAATATGATGCTCTGTGTGGCATCCAGGGGTCTGTATCTCATTGGCCGGATGACAATAGATGATGTACAAATTAACATTGACTTGGGGCAACATTGTACATGAATATTTTGTCTCTTTCTTTTGAATGCTAACTTTTCAAAATCATCTTTCTTGATTGGAAGAGGGTCCCAAATAGGGTCCCTGAGACCCTATTAATCTTGTCTATTATTCTCTATGAAAGGCATCACATCTAGCACAGCAATAGCACTGCACTGCTTCTGGGATGGAACTTGCGAGATCTACAGTCATTCTCCAGAGTCCAGTGGCCTCAGCAGGGGCCAGGTCAATGAATTCAGTCTAATATGAACCACTTCTTCTGTGTTCTCGAGATCCTTAAAAGTAACATTCATCTTCTGATTCCCAAGGGGGTGTGCTATTGACTTTGATCTACTATCTTGACCAAGGCAAGAAGCACATGATTAGAGGCTTCTCCTTGGCTTCTCCATTATAGTAGCATGTACTTCACAGATCTACGTGGGGGTTACTCCAACTGCCAAATATGCAAATCCCTAGCAACCTTTGGCCAAGATTCCATTTACAAGGCCCTCATGTGCCTCTACTTTCATGGGGATCTGTGACAATTCTCTGTTTTCTGGAGTTCCCCCTGTCTCCCGTCTATGGAGTAAGTGGCTAAAATTCCCTTTCGTGAAGGCCTTTGGGAATTAACGCACTATACATGGGTCATTATGAAAGTTTTGAGATGCTCAGAAATCAAGAGATGTAAAACTCACACAGGAGGAAACTAGTTAAGCCATCCCAGCAGTACCGATTAGCTGAGCAAAATGAAACTTCCATGGGGAATTAGGATACTGTTGAGGGTATACCTTGGAGGTACAATAATGGGGTATAACACAGTCTCCCAAAGCTTTCATAGTGACCCACACGTACTTGTGATGCAGCAGGGTCCTTCCTCTTGGGGACTGAGGCAGGCATGGGAATCAGGACAAAGTCCCTCAGTTTCTCACTCTTCTTCCCTTGCTATCCCTTAATTATCTGTGTTAAGTAGCACATTCATTGAGTACCCTATTTTTTCCCTAGGGGTGTAGTTTTCTTTTAATCATCTCCACAACCCTCTGTGGGCTCAAGCCCCTTTGGGGGCAACCCCAACTTTACCAGTCACTATGATAGTTTCAAACTCCCGGCTTCTGGCAGTTAAATACCACCACTTGACCTGTATTACACCATTGGGAAAGGGAGGGTAGCAACATCCCTAGTCCAATCAGCAAACCAACCTCTGTGACAACTCTCCTATCACTGACAAGTCTACAGCTATTCAGCACAGTAGAGACCTTTCTACCTGGTGAGAGAAGAGACAGCCCTTTGTTCACTGGATCTGAAGTAGAAAAGTAACGTTCCTTTTGCCTTCAACTGTCCCCAAGAAATAGGCATTAGGTCTGTCATCTTATGGGTCAGTTGGGGTCCTCACTTTTACCTGATTAGCTAAGGAACCAGAGCCAAGTAGAACAACTCATCAAATTAGAAGCAGCGACACTTCAGGGGCTGTATCTTCCCAAGAAAAAATAATGTTAAAACATTTCAAACACACACACACACATGAGCACTAAGTGTATTTTAAATTTAAGATTGGTTCAAAAATTCAAATTTTTGTATTAGAATAAAATTGCTTTATTACTGTATATCTATTCAATAGGAAGATGACAAGGGGAAAAACTCTCTTTAATAGTTATCTTTTATTGGGTAGCTCTGAGTTTTATTGAGAAAGTGGGATTTCCCCAGGATCCCCTCAACACATAGGCGCTTACTGCACTTGCATTGGTTTAAGGTTTATCTCCTCACTTACCTTCATATTCCTTCAGGTAAACTCCCATCCTGTTCATCTCTTCATCACATGCCTAGCATGGTGCTGGGAAACATTTATTCAATCATTAATTAACTCATGTATGATTCAGTAAATACTGGATGACTGAGTGGTGGATTCATAGCAAACTATATTTTATGAAATGAAAGTTAGATTCTTAGTTATCCATTTCAACTAGATGTCTTCTTCCTTTGACACAAATAGATTGATCTCTTATAGTCATTTAAGCAGAAGAAACCTGGGAGAATGTAATGTTTTATAAGAGGGCCAAAAGGCTCGGCGCCCGTGGCTCAATGGGCTAAGGCGCCAGCCACGTACACCTGAGCTGGCGGGTTCAAATCCAGCCTGGGCCCGCCAAACAACAATGACGGTTGCAACCAAAAAATGGCCAGGTGTTGTGGCGGGCACCTGTAGTCCCAGCTATTGGGGAGGCAGAGGCAGGAAACTTGCTTGAGCCCAGGAATTGGAGTTGCTGTTAGCTGTGATGCTACAGCACTCTATCCAGGGTGACAGCTTGAGGCTCTGTCTCAAAAAAAAAAAAAAAACAAGAAGGCCAAAAGCAAAAACAATTCACTATATGTGGGCAATTGGTTATCATGCCCATCTTACAACTTTGCTAGCCTTTAATGAAACAGGCCCATATCTCCTTTCTTTGTCCCATCTTTCCCATTCAAATCTCGTTCTCAGTGGCACCTAATGCTGGCCTTGACATAAAGCAGAAACAAAGACTGACTTTTTCTTAGATTAGACTGCTCATGCAGTCCTTCGTGATTTGGTCTCAGCCTCTAGAGCCTTTGTAATGCCACAGCCCTTTAATACAGTTCCTGTGGGTCATGACCCACAGGTTGAGAACCGCTGCTCTAGAGGCATTGTGTCATTGTTTCCTTTTTGGGCAACTTCTAAATCATGAGCCTTGTATTTTCAGGAAACTTACCATCTCATTCGATCCTCCCAGTGGTCCTATGAGGTAAGAGCTGAGATGTTATAGAGAGATCAGTGAACCAGGAAATCAGAAGACAAGTATTTTCATTATTCTCTATTATTTATTAGTTGTGTGATCTTAGGCAACTCCCGTGACATTCATAAAAAAATGGATTCAACACAATAAATAGTCCATGAGTGTCTTTTATGTGCCTGGTTTTAGATATTGGAGGTACAGTAGGATATAAGAAAGATAGGGTCTCTTTGCTCAACAAAGCTTTCATTCTAGTGGGATATAAATGAATGAAGAGACAAACAGGTAAGTAAATTTTGGATGTTACTAAATGCTATCAGGAATACTTTTCTAAAGTGATATATTAAAAACAATGACCAAGGAAGTTGTTTTGACCAGGTGATAGAGAGAGCTTTTTCCCTGCAGATGTGAAATTAAAACATTCAGATATTTCCATATCTGAAATAAAAAGGAATCAGTCATGTTAGGATGTAGGTCAAGAGTTTTCCAGGCAAAGAAAACGGACACTGGAGCTGTTTACAAAATTTCTACTATGGCACAAACTTGGCTGTGTCACTGACAGTTTGCATTTGAAAGTTTCCCAAGGCTTGAAACAGCAAAGCAACTTGCTCAAGAGCAAATGTTGAGCTCTTGAAAGAGCATGGATTCGGGACAAATAACTCTAAGTGTTAAAAGAAGACCCAAGCCCACGCCATCTACCATATTGAAGATGGCCAGAAGTATTTTTCTAATACACAAATCTAATCATTCCCATTTTTAGCTTTAAACTTATTTTGTAACTGCCAATAGGCCAAGAAATATTATTGACCCTCCCCAGGCATTATTTAACCTATTTCCAACATTTTCTGGCCTTATCTCTTACCACCATCCTCTTCACATCCTCCCTGTATTCTCAGTATATGAATTGCCATACCAATTTATGCCTCTGTATCTTTAAACATACCATTCTCTTCATTGGTAAACTCCCACCACCTTGCAATTGCTCACACAAAGAGCATTTACTGTGTGAGTACGACAGTCTTATCTATGTCAGCATTACAGTTCCGCTCTGTTAGAGCAGCTTCCATATCTAATGTGGTATAATGGTTTCATTTATTTGCCTCAATAAACTGTCAGATTCTAAAGGGCAGAAAACACCTAGTGTTTCTTTGTGTATTCCCAGTGCTCATCTTGGGAATTAACATTTATTGGATGCTTACAAAGATTTGTAGACCAAAGGTATGAAAAAAATCAGTGAATAAAATTAAAGTCACTGTCAAAGCTTGTCAACATTTTACTATTCCTCATTAATTTATTCTTTTTGAAATAGTATACTTTTTATTATCATACTTCAAAAACATAGTCAATCCAAGAAAATTACATAATGAATGTCTACACAGTCATTATTTTAGATAATGATCAATGATAATTGATTAGATTCTAAATTATTTTGTTATTGCACCAACATTTTTTTAAACAGTTTTAGCTAGCTTCCTTTTATTTATTCTTTTTTTGCACCAACATTTTTAAATCAATTAAGAAAAAAAGATTGTTGTATCCCTGTTATCCTGTCTTTTATCATTCCTGGGCATCATCATTTACACATTTCTATGCTAAAAGAGGACTTGTTCATAAAAATGAATAGCTTTTTTTTTTTTTGCATGCTTCCAAACTCCCTAAATAGTATTGTACTGAGCGTAGTATTTTGTCATTTGCTCTCACTCTTTAATACTGTTTTTGGAATTTGTCTTGTTGTGGAAGGAGAGAGGGGATTGGTGTGCTCTCACCAAATGGACACAATGTAAGGATATATGGTACACCTCCCAGCGACAGGACACAACTATAACAGGGATCTTACTTTATAAACACAAACATTGTAACCTAATCGTTTGTACCCTCATATTAATCTGAAATTTTAAAAAAAAGAGGAAAAATAAAAAAGAAATTCATCCTATTGATATATAGGATGTAACTTTTAGACAGTAATTTTTAAATACAGGATTTACTTATAAGAATATGCTATAATTTGATGCTCATTCTCATACTAATGGATGTTTAAGCTGCTTTCTATTTTACTTCTGTAAATAATGATGCAATAAACATTTTTGTACATGGCTCCTTATTGATGGGCACAAATTGCTGAGTCAAAGGGCTTGTGTATCTTCAGTAAAAAACAGGTCTCTTGAGTGACTAAACCAACTGACACTACAAACAGTATTGTCTAAACATTTATTCACAGGTTCATTTACGTTTATGTTGCCAAATGAAAAAACAACTTAATATATTGAAGTAAAATTTACTTTGTAATAAAATGAACTTATTTCAGGGTACCGTTTGGCAAGTTTTGACAGCTATATACACTTCTATAAATAACATCATCACAATCTAAATTTAGAACAATTGTATCACCCCTCAAAATTTCCTGTGAACCTTTCACATGAATATTTCCTATCGGTCTTGGCTCCAGGCAACCACTCATTTGATTTTTGTCACTACAGATAGCTTTTGATTTTTCCAGGATTCTGTTTCTATGGATTATATAGCCTGGGCCTGTGTTGTTCTACTTCTTTCACTTTCCATCACTGTCTTTTCCTAATTATTTTTGTCCAGTTTTAGGTCGGGGTAGTATTAGCCGCATAAAATAAATGGATACATATTTGATCCTCCTTTGTTTTCTGAAAAACGTTGAATAGCATTGGTACTATTTCTTTCTTTAAGTGTTTAACAGAATTTATCAGGGAAGCCATTTGTACAACAAGGTGTTTTGTGGACAGATTATTAATTACAAATTGAAGTTACTTTGTAGACATGAAGATATTCAGATTTTCCACTTTTCCTTAGTCTGTTTTGGTGATGTGTGTTTTTCACGGAATTTTTCCATTTCATGGAAGTTGTTCAGTCTATCAATATAGGTTGTCTATAATATTGCCTTACTGTCCTTTTAATGTCTGTAGGGTCTGTAGTCTCCGTTTTCACGTCTAATATTGGGCATGAACACTACTGACCATTTCAAAGAAATAGCTTTAGTCTCTATTCTCAAGTTCCATTCTATGTCTTTCCATCCTTTATTTCTTCCTACTTACTCAGGTACTCAGAGTTTAATTGATCTTTCAATTTTGTTGTTGTTCTATAAAAGGTGGAAGCTCAGGTAATACATTTTAGATTTTTGTAATGTATTATTTAAAGCTAAAAATTTCACTCTAAATACTGTCCTGGGAAACAATTCTCCAAGGGTCTCTAACATCTCCATACTTCTTTCAAACAGGAGCACAGATTGCTTTTTTCCTGAACTCTCCTTCGATGATGTTTATGTAACAGTCCTGAAAGATAGAGCATCTGTCTTCCTCCAAAGCAAAAAAGCAGGTTTGTTGACAGCCTTGAAAGATAATGTCTGCTTCTGAAGCTAAGGGCTCATTATAAGAGATTCAAGTTCCCTAAGCTGGGGGTTTCTCTGTTGCACTGCACTCCACTGTGTGTGAACGTGTCACTAAGCCCTCTCCATATCACACACAGTGAGGACTAGAACAAGAAAAAATGCTGCTATTCTGTCTACTATTTTTGTTCTTGATCCCTTGTCCAAGAATCATGTGCCTTCTATAGGGATCTATGAAACTGTTGCTAATTTAGTATCAACCCTTTCATAGAAGGGTTAAATCTCAGACCAGCCACAGTGCTTTAGGTGGAGCTTATGAAATTGATGTGATTTAAAAAAAAATGTGTATTTAGCTCAGAGTATTTCCTAATTTAACTTTTTATTTCTTTTTTGATCTACAGGTTATTTTTAAAATTGTGTTGTTTGATCTCCAAATATTAGGAGATGTATAAAGTCATACTATGTTAATAATGTGCAATTCAATTCTTTGAAGACAGAGAAATAATTATGTAAGACTTTAATCTTTTAAAATTGTTTTATAATTATTCCATAGGCTGACATATATTCAATCTTGGTGAATTTCTACTACATATACTTGAAAGGAATGTATATTATGTTGTTGGGTAGAGTGTTTTACAAATATAATAAATTGGGTCAAATTGGTTGACAATGTTTATCTTTGCTAATTTTCTGTCTATTGTTTTATTAATTGCTTTTTGCTTATATATTTTGCAGTTTTGCAAATAAGTTACATGCACATTTAGGAGTTATGTTTTCTAAATAAATTAACCCCTTTATTGTTATGAAATGTCTCTCTTTATCCAGTAATATTTATTTTTCAGAAATAGTCTGTTTTACTAAGCTAGGCACTATAGCTTTTTTACATTTACTGTTTTCATGATATATCCTTCTACTTTTATCCTTTGCAGTATTTATCATTTTACTTCCAATCTCTTTCTGTGTTTATATTTAAATCAAAATTTTTTATCAAGCAGACATTTAGGTCTATACTATCCTAAATGATGTTTTATGCTTTATAATTGGACCGTTTTGACTATTTAATTTCAATGTAATTATTGGTATAGTTGGGTTTTAATATACCATTTGCTGTTTTTTTATTTGCCCTACTTATGAATAGTTCTGTTATTCCCTTTTTCTGATATCCTGTATATTGTGTAATGTTTTTTAGGATTCATTTTGTGGCTATTAATTTTATGTGTAAAATTGTGTCACTAGGCTGGTTCAATGGGTGCTCAGATATTTGGTCAGATATAATTCAGGGTGTTTCTGAAGGGGGGTTTTAGATGAGAATAACAATTTAAATCAGTGGACTTGAATAAAGCAAATTGCCCTCAATAATATGAGTAAGCCTCATTCAATTATTTGAAGGACTAAATGGAACAAAAAGGCTGGCCTCCCCAGAGCAAGAGAGAATTCTCCAGCAGAATGTCCTTGGACCTCATCATTACCTCTTCTGTCTATAGCATCTTGCTGACTTTCAGACATGAACAGAAACACTGGAGCTCTGGGGTCTCAAGTCTGCCAGCCTTTAGCAACTTGGTTCTCCTGTGTCTCCAGCCTATTGGCCCAACCTGCAGATTTTGGCCCAACTTGCATTCTGCATAATTCACATGAGCCAATTTTCTTAAAATAAATCTTTTTATAGACACACATGCACATATATACATCTTATTGGCTCTTTTTCTCTAGAGAACCATAATACATATTTTATTTCCATCATTACAGTATTAGCTATCAAACTTCAACTTGTTTATTTTTTGTGATTGTTATAAGGTTTTCAAAATAAGTCTTTATCTTAGCACAGTCTAACCTCAAATATTATAATATCATGTCACTGTTTTTTGTTTTTTGTTTTTTTTTTGAGACAGAGTTTTGCTCTGTCCTTTCAGCCGAGTATAGTGGTATTCTCATAGCTCACAGCAACCTCAAACTCCTGGGCCCAAGTGATCCTTTTGCCTCAGCCTCCTGGGTAGCTGAGACTACAAGCATGCGCCACTATACCCAGCTAATTTTTCTTTTTTTTTAGAAATTGGGTCTTGTTCTAGTTCAATACTTCACACTTAATGTAAGCTCCTTAAAACTGCAAACATTTTAAGGCTAAGACCTCAAAAACATAGGCAACAAAAACAAAAATAGACAGATGGGGCTACATCAAACTAAAAACAATCTTCCCTGCAAGTGTAATAATCAATGGCATAAAGAGTAAACCTCCTACTGAATGGGAGGAAATATTTTCAAACTATTTGTTTGACAGGGAATTAATATCTATAATATACAAGGAACTCAAACAACTCAAGAGCAAAAAAACAAATAATCGCATTAAAAATGGGCAAAAGACATGAATACCCATTTCTTAAAAGATGACATACAAATGTCCACTAAGTATGTATTATAATGTTCAACATTACTAATCATGAGTGAAATGCAAATCAAAACCACAATGAGTTACCATCTTACCCAAGTTAGAATGACTATTATTAAAAAGACAAACAATAGCAGATGTTGATGGGGATACAGACAAAAGGAAACTCTTATTCACTGTTGGTGGGAATGTAAATTAGTATAGCCATTATAGAAGACAGTATGGACATGCCTCAGAAAACTAAAAATAGAACTCCTCTATGATCCAGCAAACCCACTATTGGATATCTTTTGTGAGTGTGTGTGTGTGTGTGTGTGTGAGAGAGTCTCAAGTTGTCACCCTGGATAGAGTGCTGGGATGTCACAGCTCACAGCAACCTCAAACTCCTGGGCTTGAGAGATTATTTTGCCTCAGCTTCCAAAGTAGCGGGGACTATAGGTGCCCGCCACAACCCCCCACGATATTTTTGTTGCAGTTGTCATTGTTGTTTTAGCTGACCCAGCCTGGATTCCAACCCGCCATCCTCAGTGTATGTGGCTGGTCCCCTGCCCACTGAGCTATAGGCGCTGTCCACTATTGGATATCTATCCAAAGAGAATGAAATCAATATATAATAAAGGATACCTGCATGCCTTTGTTTATTGTAGCACAAGGTACTACAGCAAAGATATGAAATCAACCTAAATGTCCATCAACAGATGAATGAATAAATAAAATGTGTTATATGTATTCACACAATATAATACTATTTGACTATAAAAAAAGAAATCATGTCATTTGCAGCAACATGGATAGAGCTGGAGAACATCGAGTTAAGTAAAGCAAGCCAGGTGCAGAAAGGAGAATATCACATATTCTCACTGATATGTGGGTCCTAAAAAGGTTGATCACATAATACTTTCTAGAATGATAGACACCATAATCTGAGAAGGGTATATCATGGGGAGAGATGAAGAGAGGTTAGTTAAAGGGTACAATCATACAGGAAGGTGGAAGGAGTAAGTTCTAATGTTCGATATAACCAACAACAATGTATTATATATTTCAAAATAGCAGGAAGAGATGTTGAAATGTACCTAACACGCAGGTGATAGATACCCTAAATATTCTGACATATACATTACACAGTCTATGCATGTAGCAAAATTTCATATTTATCCAATAAATATGTACAAATACGGTATATCAAATATTTTTTTAATTTAGAAATTTAAAAAAGTTTCATACTTCTAATTCGCTATTCCTCTACTTTCTTTCCATTTCTGTAAGATATGCTATTTATACATATTTTGTGAATCACAAAACACTGGGGGTTTTTTGAAAAAAAATTTTCACTTAAAATATTTTAAATATGAAAAAATGTATATTTGCTATTTCTGGTGTCCTTTCTTTGTGAAGGTCAGAGTTTCCATGTGGTATTGTTTTCTGCATGTTTGAAGAACTTTCTTTACATCTTTTGTCATTCAAGTATGATGAAAATGTATTTTCTCAGCTTTTTTTAACCTGGAAAAAACTTTTGCCTTCAGTTTTGATGGGTCTTTCCACTTGTTATAGAATTCTATGTCGACAGATTTCTTTTTCTTTCAGCTCTTGAAATATTCAAGTATACTTAAATTATTCAAGTATATGTTTTCTAGTTTGCATCGCTTCTGACACTAAGCCTTACATCATTCTTGGGGTTCTTTAACTTTCCTGAGTTTCAACTTTTCATCTAATTAGGAACATGTTTTTTTCAAATATTGTTTTCTGCCTTGAGGCCGCTACATTCTTTTGCATCCCAATTTCATGTTTGTCAGACCACTTGATTTTTTTCCATGTCAATGAGGTTTTTTTTAATCTTTGTGTTTTAGTTTTATAGCTCCTATGTCTTCAGTTCATTGATCTTTTTATCTGTTGTGTCTAGTCTGCTATTGAGACCATCCAATTTTGATTTTATATATTGCATTCTTACCCTCATAAGTTCTAATTGGATTTCTTTTTTTATATCTCCATAGTATTTATATATTTTTTTAAAACCTTTCTCTCTTTCTTCCCCCCTTTCTCTCTCTTTCACACACATAAGCAGTCTGACGCCTAAATTTGTGAACTTGCCACCATGTGCTTACATTGGCAGCACTGTACATACAACTCATCAAGTATTTATGACCTTGGTTTATCAGTGTCTCCCAGCTGTGTTCATGTTGATATGATATCTTGCTGAGTAGTGATCATCATTATTGTTGCATGTTTTGTTTGCTGTCTTGAGAATGTCAGAGCTTGAATTAGAGCAATGAACAAACATTCACAAATTTCTTATTGAACTCAGCCTGAGAGGAAATAAAATCAGGGACATGTTAATCCAAGTTTATGGGGATAATGCCATGAAGAAAATGGAGGTGTACAAATAGATGAAACATTTTTCTGAGGGGAGAGAAAGTGTCACTGATGGAGAGAGGTCAGGGTAGTTAGAAACAAGTAGAA
>CAUYON010054517.1:0-14044 GCA_963573935.1 Arctocebus calabarensis
TTAGTTTGATCAGGTCCCAGTAGTGTATTTTTGATGCTGTTTCAATTTGAATCAATTTTTATTCTACAAATACCTATTATGAAAATAGATGAAACCCTTAAAACCTGGAGGGCAGTGCCTGGCTTAGGTTAACAGGACACATTAGAGGCAGAAGAACGTTAGAGTCAGGACATGGGTGATCTGGGGAAAGAGAAGGTATTCAAGACAGGCTACACAGAATTCCTTTATCTCCTGCCTCCTCCTTCCCATCTCTGTATTTCTAGCCACCTGGTGATGGAATTCCTCATTATGCCAGCCTTAGCCCAGGGCACTCAAGACCCTGACTCATTTCAATGCAAACTCAAGTATAATGACAGTTCCTTCAGAAATTCTAATCCATAGAGGTATTAACTGTCTCCTTTTAGAATATGTGATTAAACTGTGTTCAGTCACAACAGGTGCATCAATTAAAATATAAATTCTAAAATTTATTCAATGAATATCATTTGAGTATCCCCTAAATAATTTTTCTGATGCAGGAAATCTTTATATATATATGTGTGTATATATATTTGTTGTTGTTGTTGTTTTAGCATCTCCTGTGATAATCATAGTTTAATTTTCCACTAGGACAATGTTTTTAAAATTTTTAAAAGCAACCTGCCATAAGAATGTATTTGACACTGTAGACTAGTAAACACTGTATAAAACAATACAAAATTTATATAAAGTAATATTTAGCTTCATTACTTGTGATGTTCTCTTCACATTTTTGTTTCCATACCATCCCCTTCTATTTTATCTATTTATTCTGTCTAATAGGAAAAATGAAAACAAAACCAAAAAGAAAAAGAATGCTTGGTTGCATTGCGCTAAATTGATTTCATGATTCACTAATAGTGTGTCCCATTTTTTTGAAAATTGCCCCCACAGAAGTACCCTCTCCTCTGTGCTTAACACTTGAGGTTCTGATAAAATTGACAAATATCCTAGATCGAATCATGGGGCACATGAAGTGATGCAATTAGCACATAATGTTCCCTGGCATAAGGGATTTGTTCCTTTGTGGAAATGTGACTTAAGCCTCTAGTGTGAATCTTTGCTGTATGGTAGGTCACTCTCTCCTCTCTGCTGGACTTGAGATGGTGAGTATATGGTCTGGGCTGTGGGCACAATCCCATGCAAAAGAGATCTGTCTGAAATTGGAAGTTAATCATGGGGAAGAGCAAAGCCTATCTGAAATACAGAGGAAATGAGTCCTAACTTTGAATTTGTAGCAAGCATCAAACTATAACTGAAGCTAGCCAGGCTGGTTCCTGGACTTCCCAGTTATGATAACGAATATATTTTATTTTGGCTTTAGTCAAAAGGGTAGTAAATGAATTAACTCTAGACAGTGGAAGAGAAGATAACATGGCTTCCATTTTCCAATTCTGCTCTCAAATAACACTATACTGCTACACAAGTACCTTATAAAGGGACTCCCTACTTGTCCCCCACTTCTAATATTGTCTATTCATTGCACTTACTCATAAATGATACTCTTATCCCATACACTGTTGCTGCTGCTACTTTGAACACATTGATATTTGTTAAGTCAACTAAAGTTAAGAAAAAGAAAATGTTTTATTTTATCTTAATTTCCTTATATTACTACCTTATTAATATCATTTAATCTTTAAATTAAATATTACTTAATATTTAAAATTATTAAATAATTACCCTATTTTACTCCTTTTCTTCAATATGTATCTGAATTTCTGACCTACATATTTTTTCTTCTCTTCTGAATTTATTTTAACATTTCTTATAAGGTGAGTGCACTAGTGATGAATTTCTTCAGTGTTGTTTTGAGAAAAATCTTTATTTCTCCTTCACTTTTGAAGGATAATTTTACTGAATACAGAATTCTAGGTTGGTGTTTTTTTTTTTTTTTAGCATTTTAAATATTTTACTACTTTATTCTTGCATGGTTCTAAAGAAAAGTTCTATGCAATTCTCACCCTTATTCCTTTATAGGTATGGTGCTTTTATCCCCCTCTGTCTTCTTTCAAAATTTTATCTTTGATTTTCTGCAATTTGAATATAATATGTCTAAAATATGTAGATTTTTTAGTTATTTTCACCTGCGGTCCCAAGTCCCTGGGCCATGGACAAGTATCAGTCCATGATCTGTTAGGAACTGTACCTCATAGCAGGGAGGTGGGTGGACAAGTATCAGCCCATAACCTGTTAGGAGCTGGACCTCACAGCAGGGGGCGAGCAGTTTCATCTATCACTGTCTCCCATCACCCCAAGATGGGACCATCTAGTTGCAGGAAAACAAACTCAGGGCTCCTACAGATTCTACATTTTGTTGAGTTGGATAATTATTTCATTATATATTACAATGTAATAATAACAGAAATAAAGTGTGCAATAAATGTCATACACTTGAATCATCCTGAAGCTGTTCTCCACTCTATCAGTCTGTGGAAAAATTGTCTCTGTGAAACTGATCCCTGGTTCCAAAAAGGTTTAGGACCGCTGACTTATACTAGTAGATGTTCTCTGAGATTTCTGAATCTGTGGTTTGGTGTCTATCATGAAGTTTGGAAAATTCTGTCATTACTACTTCAAATATATTTTCTGTTTCTCTTTGATTTTACTTCTGATATGCACATTACAAGTATGTTACATTCATTTACTATTCCACATATTTTATGTATTCTGTTCTGTATTTTTTATTCTTTTTTTTTTTTCTCTTCACATTTCAGTTTGAGAACTTTCTATTGACATATCTCCAGGCTCATCAACCATTTTCTTTTGGCTTTGTCCAGTCTATTGATGAGCCCATCAAAGATAGTCTTCATTCTTTTACATTGGTTTTAATTTCCAGCATTTCCTTTTGATTCTTTCTTAAAGATTTCAACCCTCTGTTTACATAATGTACTTTTTAAATTGGAGTCACTTGCATATTAATCATGGTTGTTTTACATTGCCAGTCTGATAATACCATGATCTCTGACATATTCAAGTCTCATTCTGATACTATTTTCATCTCCTCCAACTGTAGTTTTTGTCTCTTACAACGCCTTTTCATTTTTGGTTGAGTCAGACATGATGTTTTGGATAAATGGAACTGAAACGGACAGATAGACCTTTAGTATGAGGTTTTATGTTTGTCTGGCTAGGTATTGGGTCATGTTTACTATTTGCTTTAGCTGTGGTGTCAGAAGATGGGATTTTCTCTAACATGTTTGTGTTTGACTCAAATATTGTCTTTGGGTTTCCTTAGAGATTGCTCCTTGAATAGGGTCTGAGGTTTGCAGTTCTTCTGGCTGTAATCCTCCATTATTATATGGGAGAGGAAGCATTCTATTATCCTACGATTAGGTCTCAGTCTTTCAGTGATACTGATTTGAGTTTTGGGTTTCTTTCCTCCATGACAAAGGCAAAATGGAACTAGCATTAGATCTTTACCTTGCCAGGTCAGTTACACTATTGTGAAACTCTAGTCATCTAGACTCTGGTTAAATATGATAGTTTCCCTTAGGTGGACTTGTGCTCAGAGCATGATCAGCATACTTTACAATGGTTGCTTCCCCTCTTCCTAATGGATACATGAAGGGATTTTTCTCCAATTTTTATAGTCATAACTTAGTAATGTTCTTGTACATAAAACTCAAACATGGGACTTCTTGAAGAATGAGCCCTCCTAGAGGTTATAACTCTCATATTAGTCACTAAACGTTCAACAACTCATCTATTATTGTTTCAATAATAGATGCTTCTGCTTCTGGGCTCTGCCCCCAGTAAGCGGTGCTTTACTGTATGTGCTCCCCTCTCTCTCCCATTTTGGGGTCAGCAGTTTATCCTGTAATTTCAGTCCTCTTGTGGATCCAAAAAGAGTCATTGATTTCCAGTTTGATTGAGTTTTTTTCTTATTGTGAAAATGGGAATAATGACTTCCAAGTTCTTTAAATATTGAAGCAGATATTTGAGTCTACAGTTCTCATTTTTCAGAGGAAATTGATGAACTTGTACCAGGTACCTTTGTTTTATTATGTAAGAGTCAGATTTAAAATGAGAATGCAGGTCATTCATCCCCATTTTTCAGAACAGAGAACTAAGGTTGATGAAAGTTAATCAACTGGTACAAGGTTACATTTGTACTGAGTTATATTAGCATAGGTCTGTTTTAATTCCAAATTACCATAGGTCTGTTTAAGTCCAAAGTTGATAGTTTTTGTGTTACATTGTCCTTCAGTAATGAACTTACAATAATACTGTAGAATCAAGTTCAGCACACAAGCATTGTTAACTGTGGGAGGAGAGCAGTACCAGTGAAAGGAGTATCATCAGACCAGGAAAGATAACAGAGTCATGTTGAGTGTGTACATGGGTTCTTTTATATTGAATAAGGAGTTTGCTTTATGTAGTGGGGAAGCAAAAGGTTGGAAGAGTAGGATTGGTCTAGAAGATCATGGCATTTACTTTTCTGAGGTACTTTTACTTTACTTTTAATTAAAGGGAGGATATTTTAGGAGTCTAGAGAACACTCTCCTTCCCTAAGGCTTAAAGGATGATCACTTATGCATTCAATTATGTATCTCCCCAAAGACTGAACAATATTTAATGAACTCCAGGTGCATAAAAAATATCTTTCATTTTAGCAACATGTGTACCCCAAAGTGAAGATTGTCTGCAATGTAAGATGGGTTACCAGTTTTGTTAGGGATGCATGTTTGGGGGGAAGGTGAAGAGAAGAGTACTGTTTCTCATTTAATTTTCAGTATTATAAAAGCTTATGTCTCCATTTCCTCCAAAAACATCTGTTAAACTACAAAGCTAATTCAAGCAAACAAAAGAACTTGAAAGAAAGACCAAATGCTCTGCCTCCAAGAAGACATATTTAGCCTGGCTCTAATTGACATTCATATGCATTCAAAAGCAATTAAACTCTCACAAAAGCAGCACAACAACAGGAGTCTGGAACTCTCCTTGTTTTCAAGCATTTTAGAGCTCCATTTCAGGGAAAGGAAGACCTGCAGAGCCTGTATCATTAGTTGTTATATTTCTAGCCCTGTAAGCCAATAAACACGCAGCCTTCTCAGGTGCTATTTTATTGTTTTATGAAAGTTCCAGATTTGATTGAAAGCTATAAGAGAAAAAAAAATCTTAGGACTTCAACCACTAATCTAAAGCAGTCTCCACTTCCAGGAGTTTTATCTGTACAACCTAAGTCCTTTATGACATTAAAACTGTCAGGAATTATTTGTTTACTTGTTTATGGTGTTTATCCCCCGTTATAACATACATTCAAGGAAGGCAAGAAACTTGCCTGCTGTGTATCTCAGTGCCTTACCACTGATAGGTGTGCAATGAATATTTTTAAATGAATGAATAAATAAGTGAGTGGAATTTCTGTTTTAGAGTATTAAAAATTATAGTCAAGGCTTGCTTAAGTCTTAAGTTCTCATTTACATTTCAGTTTTATTTTACTTTTTGGCATCCAAAGTCTTGGTGTTGTTAGGCTGATTGGTGAGTTATAATTTTGTTCTCTTTTGTTATTCTCTTCCAACCCTTTTAGTTTAGCTATGAGTGAACTCTCTAGCTTTGAACTGCCTGGATAGAGAAGAAATAATAAGTATACTACATTCTTAGTGTTTAAGTTCAAAAGGCACACCTAAGTATAAGACAGCAATGATTGAAAATTAAAATAGTGTGCTATGTGCGATTTAATTCTTCCTCTCAGGTCCCTAAATAAAGCTATTAAGAAATTTTCTGATCAGGGAAAGGAGAAGAAAAGGGAGGGCATGTATTGGTTTGTAATACTGTTTGCATGACTCCTCCCTCTCCAGGACATTAGAGGGTAGGGATGAGGGATGGAGTGGACCAAGATGAATAGGAGCAGACTGTGCCTGTCCAGCCTAAGTCCTGGGAATAGGCACTAATAGGAGATGTGTCTCTTGGATACAGTGGTACAGAAATTCTAGAGAGCATATGTTCAGAGACTCATTAGGGGCAAAATGAGTTTCTGCTGGCAGTCCAAACAAAGCCTTTTAAGGCCTCTCAGGATGGGCCAGCAGAATAGATAAACCTTCCTGATGCTCTTGAAAAAGATGCAGAAAGGCCAAGCAAGGGAGGGATGAAATGCTTAAAAAGCCTAAAGAGATGAACAAAAGTAACTGTAGGCCTACAAGTTGAAGGCTAAGGCAGGACTTCAGATACCTCAATAAAGCAGAAACAATCAATCAAAATCCCCTTAACCCAATGACTGGTCCCCTCAGTGAGTGTCAGCATGAAGGGATGTGTCTGAAGACCATGTAAACAAGATACATCTCACAGAATGTCAGCTCAGAACATAACCCTAATGAGACATTGGAATAGAGGTTCTCTTTCTCAATTACTGCTTTTGTAATGGCAGTTGTTTCAGCTTCCTAGAGATTTGAATCAATATGGGGTAATGGGAGGGAGAGAATAAAATCTGAGAGTGATTTGAAAATTAGAATATGGCTGCATTATCAACTTGCTTTGACTGAGAAGAGCCTAAATGGAAAGAAATTTACCTGAAAAGAACTTGGTATCAGTTCTGTGCTACTGAGCAGAATAGAAGCTTAATGATAGAAATTATATTTGACTACAGAAAAATAAGTTACATTTTTGCATATGTTAGTTTGTGACTGTAAGTTTGAAGCCATTATACAGTCCTAGCAATTTAATTTTTCTTCTATCGTGTTGATCCCAATGATTTGCTTTCTTTTCTTTTTTCCTTTTTAATAGACTAGAACTTATTTGTATATTCCACCTTTGTTTCTGGGGCCATTCATCATTTACCTAGTGCAGGGATAGTTGTTAAAACAGTGCAGGAAAGTCAAGAATCAAGGAATACTTGTCTTGCTTCCCTTCTTGAAATATCCCACTTCTACCTAATCAAAGTGTATTGATCAAGGCTTCATTCAGATTTTTCAACTTCAATTCAGGTTCTTCTGGCTGTTCAAACTCACACTGTCATGCCCTCCTTTAAATTCTTAAAGGATGTGCACTCTCTACTTCAAAGTTAAGAAAATAATAGCCTATCTTTGTTGTTTTGTTTAAAATGATTTTTTAAAATTATTTTATCAATTAGACTGAGAGTTCTTCAAGATCTTCTTTATGTATCTTTGAACACAAGGGCTTGGGCAAGTGGATGAGAATTGTTGACTGATGTCACGCTTAGATCAAAAGTAAGATTTCAATTTAGAATTAAAGTTAAGTGGGATTAACTTGTTCTGGATTGTTCTATGTCAACCAGCCAAACTATACTTTCAAAGGTGGTTACCAATATGATCCCAGTGTGAGATGTCATGACTCATACTGAATTTAAATTGTGCTTCATCAGTTTAATATGATGATACGCTTTCTAAAAATCATAATAGCTGGTGGATTTCTACAGCATTGGATATGTAAATAGAGTTTACAACCTAACTTGATGTGATTTTTGTTCCTGATTCTAACATAGTGGCATTAATTCAGAAAAACTCTTGTTTTGCCTCTCTCTAGTTGCCCTCTCTGGCCTCTCCCATCACTTAGAGTGTTTTCTGTAAGTACCTGAGAATACATTCAGATCCAGATCCATTCAAAGAATGGCATGTGTTTAATACAAGTAGTAATGCAATTGCTCAGATCATTGCCCTCAGGGGAGTGAGAAGGTTGTGTTGAGATTCAAATCAATGAATAGGAAAAAAGAATACTTCTTTCCTCGTCCTTAAATAAAATCCTAGGCTCAAAGTTGAGACTGTGTTTGAATTTGAATCAGCTTTGCCAATGTCCTGTTCTTGATGCTATGTCCAGCTTCTTAGCAAACTTTTTTTGGCTTATGTGAATTAGATATTCTTTCAAGTCACTTTTCATAGAGGTCCAGGTGGGTGATGGAGATGGATTTATACCCATCATTTGACCATCACTTTAGCTTTTATTTGACTTGGCAGGTTTGATGAAGAACTATATTTACACATTGGCAGATTCTTTGATGGGCCCATTTTTTATATTGACAGTATGATATGGCTTTCTTAGTTTGAGCTTTTTGTTTACTGAAATTTGTCCTCTATCTTTATTTTATTCAATTATCACAGTTGTTTTTCATCTTTTTCATCTTCAGTTTGGCAAAAACCCTAATAATTACTAAACTTATATTATTATGATGTAATCTTTATTCAAGTTCTAAAGACAAACATGTTTTTGTTGTAAAGATTCAGTAGTTGTGATGTAAGAAAGATTGTTTCTATTTAATTTGCAGGGTAGCATTATTCATTTAAATCTTCAACCAATCTTCCTTTTCCTTTCTATTATCTTCATTTAAGGAAATTTGTTTTATACCTTGAATAATGACATGTTGATTTGTGGCAGTGGTGAGTGATGACTAATAAAATTCCTCTTTCATGGCAATGAGAGGACCTGCAGAATTCAAGTTAGAACTGTTAGGATACATTGGTAATTCCATTGATTAGAGAAGCAAATTTTTTTTTTGGAAAACTACCAACAGAGAATTGTTTCACTTGCCTGTCACCTTGAGCAAGGATGTCCAGGGTAGTTACAAACTTTACCAAGTAGTTATCAGGAAACCACAGTGACTTACAACTGTCTTGATCTTTTGAAAGTGGTATTCTTTACCATGTAATGGCATATACGTTTCACTTTTCTGGTGAACATTGCACTGCTCTTAAGTTTGAGTCACATTAGCATATTTTTTATAATATGGTATTTTATTTTTTTCCTTCTTACTACTTCAAGGCTAATTGTAAAACCCTGCAACACTGTATTTAGCTTTGGACCTCTGGCTGATCTATATTTGAGCCTTACATAATCAAAGATGTTTCCTACTCCAAGCTATCAAAATGTCTACCTTCTCTGATAAAACTTTTAAATTCACAGGTGGTACCTGATCTATCATCAATTAGAATGCTTTTAGAAATACATTGTACACTCCATTTTCATAACTTTGTAGGTGAATGGTGGTGCCTATAATATTGTAACATTTATGAATGACATACTTTTTGCTACGAAATGAAAATTCAAACTTCATATAAAAGTTAACCTGAAAGAATGATTTGAATTATTTATTGGTGGAAAATGTTTGAAGAATGAACTTCTTGGCTGGAGAGTAAAGCTATATTGAAGAGGTCATGGATTGATAGTTTTGTTCTGGTAGACATGGCAGTTTGTTCATATGCAAAAATCATCCTTGTTTCCAAATTTTCATTAAAATGACAAAAGAACATTCAAATTCAGGGAGCAGTACATATGTCAGTCCAAGATACCAGAACCAGTGCTATCTGTAATCAGATGTTTCATGAACTGTACCATAAGATAAAGTCAGTCTAAGGATAACTGGTCGGCTGGTAGTTCATTGTATGAGAAGAAGGAGTCTTCCTCACTAGAACATGAAAGAGGATTCTGAAGGAATTCTACCAACAGCCATTAACTTGGAATAGCAAGGAAAAGAGAGGGAGATGAGTTCTGGGGTAAGGGAGGGGGGGAAGAGAAATAGATGCTGCCATTGCTCTCAGGAAGGACTGTAGACATTGAGGGTCCATTTTGGTGCTAACTGAAGGCTTACTTTTAGGTGAAGCACCATTCTAGTAGCAGTACTGGCCTGGTTTGTTATAGTGGGGGCAGTTATGCCAATAAGAAAAGGGCACTTCATCCTTGCTGACTTTTGGCCACCACACTTATGTGCAAAAGATGATCCTTGGTTCTCTGGTGATGAATCTGCTGGCTGATGGTTGACAAGTCCTTGTTATTTCTAAAACTTACAGAATTATAATGGAGCAAAAAGAAACCACCCTGAACTTTAAAATCCTCTTTTCATTCACCTATGTTAGAAATACCAAATGGGGACATTTATTTGAAATAGAGCTCATTATAACTGGTGGTCACTTTTATATCTCAGTCAATGGGAAGATGTAATTAGAAAATTACCACATGTATGTAACTAGCAGTTCATGTTGGGAGTTGGGGGTCCTCATTCCCTGGAACCCAGGTGACCTGGTTCAATTATTGGCTGAGCTGGAAAAGGTTCATCCAAGGTTCTGTAGTAACCAAAAACAAAAATGGGTGGAAATAGAAAATAAAACTGGAATGACACAGGCAGTGTGGGTAGAAAGCAAAAGTAACCTACACAGGTTTCAGGGTAACAAAGAGAGATTTTATTTAGGGAGAAGAAAGAGTAAATTTAGAATGCTTCCAAAGAGAGTTGGAAGTGGGGGTTTCTCATGGAGGACAAAAGGTGAGAGATTGAGAGGCAAAGGCCTATAGGGGTATAAATACTTTCTCCATTGGAAATTGGCTGTGACTCTTTCATTGGCCCCTCTGTACTTCCAAGCAGTATTGCCCCCTTTTCTATTGGTCACTGGTCTCCTAGGTTACTATGCACCTACATCCTTATGGGCCTCCAGACTTTCTGGTTCAGCAGGCTAGGTTTTCCTCCCATTTCCCTAGAAGCCCCTTTCTTAGTGTTCCCTTCTCAGTTCATAGATTAGAACATAGATCTTTGTACATAATTTCCATAAGGAACAGAAAATTCTGAGAATTGTCTCACTCATAATCATACCCAAGTGGAAGTATTTTTGTACCTATGATACTAGGATATATTTACAGTTATGAAACAAGTTGAGGTCAGAAATGATTTTTTTGAAGATTAAAAATATGGTCCCTGAATTTGAAATTGTAAAGAAACCTACAGACAGTGACATTAATTCTAAAGAAAACTAAATCAATGAATTAGAAGATCAATTTGAGGAAGTTGCCCACGAGTTAGAGAAAAGAGAGAAAACAACCAGAGAAAATATGAGATCAATGAGGACATATTTAGGATACCTAATAAATAGAATGGAAATTCTAAATAAAGGAAAAAGAACAGTAGGAAGAGAAGCAATAATGAATATAATAAGAGAAGAAAACACAATTGCCAGAGAGTAAAAAGCTGAAATGTCATTTTAATGAGGCTTTTGTAAGCAGGTCATGAAATACACAGAATTACAACTAATTCTGACCTTTGAGAAGAATGATGTGTTTTCCAAAATTATATACTTCTCTAAACATGGATTTATGATATGCCATATTAAGCATTTAAGCCTAAAGAAAATATGAGGCACACGTACCTTTCATATTATTAAGTAAAAACTGTCATTGTCAAGTAAGTATCATACATTAGAGCAAAAGAAAAGTTTAGTCTCCAAAGACAACACAGAGGAAATAATGGAGCACATGGCTAAGCACGTGGCTTCCAGAGCTAGAGTACTTGGCTTTAGATCCCAGCTCTGCTGCTCACTATCTGTGTGACACTGGATGGTTCCTTAACCTTTCTGAGTTTCTGTTTCCACTTCGGCAAACTGGAGATGATATATCTGTACCTAACTATAAGGGCTGTTTTGAGGATTCAAAGATATAAGGTATGTAGGTAGTTAAAAGGTTACCTGGAAAACAAACATTATCTGTGTTTATTAAAGATGTACATCATAACATCTCACAATACTCATGTCTCCGGGATGAGATTCATGGTGGCTTTTATTTTCTAATGTTTGCTTAACTGTTTTCGGTTTTTTTTTAAATTGTCTTTATTATTAAATCATAGCTGTGTACAATAGTGCAATCAAGGGGTACAATGTGCTGTTTTCATATACAATCTGAACTATTTTCATCAAACTGATTAACATAGCCTTCCTGGCATTTTCTCAGTTATTATATGAAGACATTTGTATTCTGCATTTAGTAAGGTTCACCTGTACCCTTACAAGATGCACCATAGGTATGGCTAAAAATCATTTCGTGAGAGAGAAAAACACTTGATTAAGAAAGTGGAAATAACTTGTTCCAGCATTTTATTTTCCATTCAAAAAGCTTTCTGCTTAGAGCCTCAAAATATGCAACTATAAAAAGAAACATACTTTTTAAAAGCTTTCAATAGCTTCACTTGCAGATAAAATGCTGCCCAAAGAAAAACAAAAAAATCTAGCATCCTTAGAGTAAGGGTTAAAATGTATAAAGGTTTGGACATGAAGAATAAAAAACTACCTTACAGCAAGCACTAAAATGACATCAATATTTGTGGTTTAAAAAAAAAAAAAAGATGCGCTTGCTAGTTTCTTATTACAAAAGCTCTAAAACAGGAAGGGAAAAGATAATGCAGGATTCAGTCAATTATTGATTAAATGGCATAATAGAAGCAGCAGCTAGAAAGTCACAGACAACTTTTAATCACAGTGTAAAGAAAAATCTCCAGTCATTTCTCTGTGGGGGGCAAGTAAAGGACAGAAAGATTCAAGAACAGAAAGAACCTAAGATGTACTCACCTCAACAATTAGCAGACTACATGGTGGTGAATGGTAAGAGAAATAAACCAGGTCTGCCTGGCATTGGACCAGAGGTACAAAGGCTGAAACACTTATCCAACCTACACCAACCTTTCTGGCAGTTCCCACTGAGCCCTCCTGGGTTCCTTACTGTACTCTCAATTGGACATAAGCAAAAAGGATTCTCACTCCTAGATAATCCAGAATAATAATATTTCAATGGTAAAACAAAGGTCTAATCTCTTGCTAACAATATACATATGTTGTCAATGTGAAATACCATGAAAGAGTAACAGCTTTATCAAACTGTAAGGAGGTATTTATTGCCTAGCCTTAACAACTGGGAGTTTTGTTTTTTTGCAATTTTTGGAGGGTCTGGGTTTAAACCCCTACTCCTTTGAGCAACAGGCGCCACCCAACAACTGGAGTTTTACCAACAGAGTTTCAAGACTCAGTATACACTTTTCAAAAGTACTTACAGAATAACAAGTGTTTTTTCAACTATGTAAAAACTGCTTATGGTATACAAAGGGAAAAACTCATGTGGAGGAAAAACATTGCTCCACATAAGGTCTTGAAGAAATAACACTACTTCAGTATTTTAGATTATAGCAAAACATAAAGAACAACATAATTAAAGAGAAAAAAATTCTGAATTCAACTTTTAGAATCCCTAAAAATTCTCAAAAGTAGAGATTTTCAGCAATAGATACAAACAAATTAGGTACAACCTTTTATAAGAATCAGTACTATCAATACACCCTCCAACTAAAGTTACAAAGGAAAAAAAGGGACATTAAAAAAATGCAACAACAAAAAAAATGCAACAAAAATTGCAGGAAATATTAGTCAAAATGGCACTGCCTTTAAGAGGTGCACTCCACCTTTTAACAAAAATTTCATGTATACTATGTGCTAAACACTACTAGAGTTACAACAATGAGCAAAACAGACAAAAACACTTTCACAGTGTGCATTACGATGGAAATGGAAGATCAAAAGGCAAAATATAAATGAACAAAATATGCAATATACTTAGATAGTAATCAGTACCATGTAGAAAAATAAACAAGGAATTCTCTATGATTTAGATTCCATTTATTTTACCAAATTTTTTACCCCTAAAACCCTATACACAAATAACATCTGTGCATGAACAATATGTGCAAAACCTATGCACGAACAATAAACTATGAAGTCCAAACAGCATAATAACTGTGATCGCGAGGTCGGAGGAAGATGGCGGCGGAGACGGTCCTATAGCCCATCTCTCCCAGGTCAGCAGGTGAGAGGGGGGGAGCTCTGGGTCTTTCCCGGTGTGAACTATTGGAGTGGATGGGCAACTGGTGAGACACAGAGATCGGGAGGATTGGCGCGTTCGAAATATAGTTCTTAACTGTGGAAACGGGTGCAGACTGTTTCCCCCTGCGTGGCGGAGGGGCAGCCAGCCCCTCCCACAGGGAGGACAGCAGGTCCCATCCCACAAGCTCTAATCAGAGAAAATTCCACTGAAGCGTGGAACTCAGAGCTTAACGATCAGAAAGTGACGCTACTGAGAAGCATGGAGTCCCGGGCAGCCCTGCTGCGAGCCGAGGGGTCTGGACTCTGCCGGACTAACAAATTGGAATGTCCAAAATGGGAGCGCCTTTTCCCCAGATCAATGAGAGGGAGAAAGAATTGGCAATCAGTCAGAGTTACACTAGGCGGGGACCATAGTAAACCCTGAGAGGGGCGGAAAAGACACTTTGAGC
>CAUYON010054519.1:0-32145 GCA_963573935.1 Arctocebus calabarensis
GGGGTCTTGGGGTCTTGGTGTGTGCCACACCTTTTGGGGGCAAAACACGATTGTAAGAGGGACTTTTCCCAACAAATGCAACCAGTGTAACATGGTTTCTTGTACCCTCAATGAATCCCCAACAATAAAAAAAAAAAAATCTCTTGGAGTAGAGCATCTGTACCTTTAGGACCATCCTCTTCTCCTTTGGGAATTCCTATAAGATGAATGTTTGATCTTTTGGAGTGATCCCACAACTCTCTCAGGGAATGATGAGTTTTTAACTCTCCATTTGTCTGCCTTTTTGAGTGTTTGGGAACACTCAAAAGCTTAGTCTTCCATTTCAGAGATACTTTCTTCTGCCTGGTCAACTCTATTACTGAGGGATTCTACTGTATTTTGGAGCGCCTCAGCTAACTTTTTCATTTCCTTGAGTTCTGCTATCTCTTTTCTCATATGTTCATATCTTTGGTGACTTGGGCTTTGAATTCATTAATTTCTTGAGACAACTTTAGAACTACTCTTTGGAATTCAATTTCTATCTTTTCTTCCATTCTATTTATCTTATTTGTAATCCATATTATGAATTCAGTTTCTGACCTTGCTGCCATTTATTTATGCATGGCATCTTCAGTTGTATCTCCTTTGTCATTTCTTGGGGGAGTTGATCTACTCTGGTTATTCATGTTGCCAGAGTTCTTCTGTTGGGTCCACAACATGTTTATTTTCCACCATTTGGTTATTAGAACTGGTAGGGTGAGATTGAATTGGGGTTCCCTGGTAGTAGAGATAGCACCTTACCAAAGTGCTAGACTTTGTAATTGTGTCTTGTCTCCTTCAACCTTACAAAGGCCTCTTTCAGAGTTTTAGCCATAGACTCTGAGGACCTCCTTGGTGAGATAGTGCAAGCTATCTCTGTTTGATATCAGCCAACCTCTACCCTATCCTAAGAAACCACCGTATTAGGATAAAAATCTTGACTGTGAAGAGATACAAAAAGCTATGGCACCCAGCCCTCACTCTTCAGTTCTTTTCCACTACAGAAACTTGAAGGTCAACCTCAGAATGTCCCCAAGTGGACAGCCCCAGACACGAGTTCCAACCAAATTGTCTCAGGCAGTACAAACCCTCCAAAAGAGAGGGATTCAAGGGTCTCCAAAAACACAGTTAGAGCCAGGAATCCTCACTCTTGCCCACCAGACTCAGTTCACACAGTTGTTTGTTTCTTTGCCCACAGGCCCAGCTGGAGCCAGGGGCCACACCCCCACCCACCAGTCTGAGTCCACATCCAGCTAGCCTCTGCTTGCCAGACCAATTGTGCTCAGGGGACCACACCCCCACCTGCCAGTCTCAGTCCACTGCCTGGCAAGCCTCTATTCGCAGGCTCTGTTGGAGTCAGGGCATCAGCCCTGTCCTCCAGTCTCAGTCCACACACAACTAGCCTCTGCTTGCCAGACCAGTTGGAGTTGGGGGACCACACACCCACCTGCCAGTCTCACTCTACTGCCTGGCAAGCCTATGTTCACAGGCTCTGTTGGAGTCAGGGCACTGGGCCCCACCCCTCAACCTCAGTCCACACACAGCTAGCCTCTGCTTGCCAGACCAATTGGAGTCAGGGATCACGCCCTTGCCTGCCAGTCTCAGTCCACTGCCTGGCAACCCTCTGTTCACAGGCTCTATTGGACTCAGGGCACTGGGCCCTGCCGTTCGGTTTCAGTCCACACAGAGCTAAATTCTGTTTGCCAGACCAACTGGAGTCAGGGTACCACACCCCCACCTGCCAGTCTCAGTCCAAGCCTCTGGCAAGCCTCTGTTTGCAGGCTCTGTTAGAGTCAGGGCACAACACTCTGCCCATAGGTCTCAGTCCTCACCTGGTAAGCCTCTGCTCACCAGCCCCACTGAAGACAGTGGGCCACACCCTAGTCCTCAGGTCTTGGTTCACACCCAGTAAGCCACTGCTCAATGGTTCTGTTGGAATCAGGGGATCACGCCCTTGCTCTCACATCACAGTCCGCACCTATCAAGCCTCTGCAGGTGCAGCAGGGGCTGGGGACGAGCCCTGTCTGCTGAACTCAGTCCACACGGGGCTACCACTCTTCTGCTGTTGGTGCTATCAGAGCTGGGTGTCTTCATCCTGTCTCACCAGACACAGCCCGAACTGAGAGTCAGCACTACCACTGGCCAGGTATAGTCATAACCTCCTCCTCTGCTGACTGCTCCTCCTCCCGCTGAGTGTTCCTTTCTTTCCACTCCCTTTCTTCCCCGTTAGTCACAGATTCTGTCCTGACGGTTGGCAGTCCACACTATTGCAGTTCTCTCAGGACAAGACCAAACACTCTGTGCTCTGCAGGGGGTAAAACTTTAGAACACCATGTGAGGGGGAAAGAGTGGACTAGGAGTTTGGACTTGTGGAGGAAAATATCTGTTCAATTTTATGCCTGGCAGGGTGGTGTCTAGGTTTATAAGTGGGATCCCCCTGGAGAAAGAGACCTGGAGTTTAGCAGCTCTCTCCAGCAAGGTAAAATGAGAGGTTTTTTGTTCCTTGCTCATTCACAGATGGCCTGCGGCAGGCCCCCTGCTTGAGGGAGGGGGTCTCGTGTCCTCTAGGCTTTGTACCAGTAATTTGGTTTCTTGAATGCTCTTCCTTGCAGTTACAGCTTGCCAAACTTCTTTCTTGGCTCAGCTCCCCATCTTTGGCTTCATAGATTCTGATTCCATCCAGTTTTTTCTTCCTCTGCTCAGGAGCCTCTGCCAAGGGTTGCTACTAGTCATCTATCTTCCCAGAATCACTTTCTTTTTTTTATTTTTTATTTTTGATGTAGTGTATTAGAGTCCTCTTCTCCCTTTTAGCTTCTTCAGTGATAAAGGGTATCTTTTCATGTGTGCATGTAAATTTTATTATGCATACATTTCATCACATACATGAAATGAGACAGTATGAAATGACAGGAGACCCCCTCCCCCAAGCAGGGGGCCTGCCGCAGGCCATCTGTGAATGAGCAAGGAACAAAAGACCTCTCATTTTACCTTGCTGGAGAGAGCTGCTAAACTCCAGGTGTCTTTCTCCAGGGAGATAGTGGGCCACACCCTAGTCCTCAGGTCTTGGTTCACACCCAGTAAGCCACTGCTCAATGGTTAAATGTATGCATAATAAAATTTACAAGCACACATCACATACATGAAATGTGTTTCTTATAGATTTATTACATATATGCCAGTTATTTCAGGCAAGTCATTTAATTGTACCCTGATGAAAATGAAAAACTACCAAATAGAAATGGTGATTCCTATTGTAAATGTATTGCTTTACTTTCTAAGAGTTTTGTTTAAAACTATTATACTTCTCAACCATATTTAACCATTCTTTCAATGCACCCACCATCAAACACAACCTGATACCTGGTATTTAGCAGGCATGTTCTATCTATCAGGACCCATGCACTCTTAAAAACTTCTCACTTATCTGCCAGTCCTGAGCAAGTTGAGAGATTTAAAATCAGAGGATTTGTATCCCGTCTCAGGTGAAACTTTTCTTCCCTCCTTTCAAACAAAAGTATTCTGAAGTTAGCAAAGTACAAAAGATCACTTTAGATTGCCCTTTTGCAAATGCCTAATAGTATCACATACTAATGTTAATCCTTTGGCATATCTGATTGCATACATCCTGTAAATCTGAAAATTGAAAAGATAAGTAATACCCACTCATCTGACCTCTGAGTTTCCTTTGTCTTAAAGTCTTTTGAAAATCAAAGTAAGAACTATAATACTATAAAATGTTTTGTTGTTCTTTTAGCCTTCTTTTCCCATAGCACTGTTAAGAAGTGAAATTTGTTTAAATGCTTATCAACGGCTCGGCCATAGACCTATTGTAGATACTGTATTTCACCTAATGTGAGTCACCACGAATTGTGTGATGCCCCATTATTTTATTTACTAATAAGAGAATGTCTAAGAGGCTGCCCATTTTATTTGAAATAAATCATGAATGACAAGTTCTATTCTAACGTCAGAGATCTTTAAAACAAAGCACAAAGGCAGTATAATTGTATCATTTTGCTTAATTCAAATGTTGTCTTTGTTTAGTGATAGTAATAATGATAATATCTAACAGTCACTGAGCTTCTGTTTGGGCTAGGAACTACTCTAAGTATAGATTCTCACTGAAGCATCATCATGGTATGATAGCTACTATTTTTATCTGCATTTTATTGATAATGAAATTAAGGGCCAGAAGGTACTAGCTGGTAACTAACAGAGCATAAAGTAGGATTAAACTCCACTTTCTCTGAATCTAAAGGCCAAACTCCTTCTTCTGTTCAAATAGACTGCTCTTTCATTAATATAGCGAGTAGTAAGGGCTAATAGTTATTGTTCTTTCACTACACAAAAATCAAATATTCGTTGAAGGCAGAGGAATCACATGCCATTTCATATTATGTTAATCAGTTATGTGAATCATTGTTATGTTTTGAGATAGTGCACTATAATTTCCTAAATGTCTCTCACTTTCACAGGACGGCTCTGCATTTGGCCTGTGCCAATGGCCATGTGGATGTGGTGAGACTCTTGATTAAGAAAAAGTGTACTCTGGACAGGCATGACAGCAAACAGAGGACACCTCTGCTGAAGGTATAGAGCAGCCAGCTATTTCAGCATTCGATGACTTTGATCTAAATACACAGAATGAAAAACATGTGTCTCCTTTAAATATGACATGCTGGTTAAATCTGTGGCAAGTTTATGTTGAATTCCTAGAATTCACTATGTATTTCTTGATTTAATACTGCCAGGCTGTCCAATGCCAGGAAGAGGAGTGTGCAACTCTTCTGCTGGAAGTTGGTGCTGACCCTAATTCTCAAGATCTCTACGGCAACACTGCTCTCCACTATGCTGCCTACCATCAGAATATCTCACTGGCAGAAAAACTGCTTGCTCACAGCGCATGTATTGATGCAAAAAACAGGGTATAGATAATGAACTTTATTTTCAAAGTCTTTGAAATATGTTTTTCAATGTTGACATATGTAACAGTCAACTTTCCATATATGAAAGCTCAGCTACTTCCTAAATGAAAATACTTTGAAATAACTTAATTGTCTAAGATTTTACTTTAAATACTGATACTTTTAAAGAAGCATGCAAGAGCACATCTTTCCATTATGCACTTACAATAAATGTTGCTGACAACTCAGAATTTGTTCAAGGTAAAACTTGTTTATACAAGAGTTTGTTTCCGACCCAAGGGCTTTTTTCTAGATAGTGTTTTTCCTAACAACACAAGAAAGCCAAATTTGCCCTGGAAATAGGATTTGTCTTTAAAGTCAAACAAAAAAAAGTATTGGTATGAAAGTGCTCTCAGAGCAGTGCTCTCACAGGCAAGGCTTAAGAGAGACAAATGTAAAGGGGAAAAAGGAGACCAGTTATGTGAACATTCCATGAGTTTGGAAATTAGGTAATTGAGGGAAAATAGCAAGAAGAGATTTTTGTAGGTTTTTTTCTGTGTGTTTGTTTATAGTTTATATGTTTAGACCAGGTGTTACTCAGTTTTGAAGATAGTAATTCTCTTTTTGGGAAAGAAAGAAAGTTGTAAACTTGCCCAGAGATCAGTTGCAGGAGGTTTTTGAGGAATCCAGATTGGCAGTGAATAGGTGGTGATGAAGAGGGAAAGGCTTCACAAGAGGGAAGAAAAAATAACTGCCTAGTTTGGCTATTCTTGCAGAAACAGCCACTTCAAAAAGAGTCTCCTAGAAGTCTTGATGGGAAGGTGGGAGATAAGGAACATATGAAGAGTGAAATCCAGTTGCATTGTGAGTTTATTAGTCCCTGTTCTTACCCTATGCAGGAAAATTAAGTGCTATCTCTTATTATTTCCTATTTTGGCCCAAATCCCTAAGAGATAATTGGAATTGGCCATTTGAGTGAGAAACGAGACTAAAGTGATTGTCAGTGACTTGTGGAAATTTAAAAATAATTCATAGCTCTGCCCTGAAGATTTCAATTTAGTGAGTCTCTTAAAACTTGGATATGGATATTTAATGACATTTCCCTGAAGACAGGTGCTGCCGTGTCATGTCTCTGTACTCCCACATGGGAGGCTGAGGTAGGAGGATGATATGAGCTCAGGAGTCAAAGTTCAGCATGAGCAACATTGCGAGACCCTCTAAGCAAGAAAGAATTTTGTTTTCCTCAAGAGTAAAATATATATTCCCATATTTTAAAACTTAATAAATGTCTAGAAGAGTTGGAGTTCGATAGGTGCTACTTCCTTCAAATCTCTCCCTTTTGATAATGCCTCTTACTAGCCTGATTTTTATGTGACTTTCTCTACCTCTGTGACTGGAAAGTTAAAAGGAATATTATTTTCAGTCTCTGTCAGTTTACGAAATAACACTTGTTTCTTTCCAGCTAGCAATCATTCACTGCCATTGACAGGCTTTGTAGGAATTGCTAAGTAGAAACAAGAGCAATCCTCTTTCAGGATTTTTGTCTCTTTGCTATCATACAAGTGATTAGGTCAACAAAGGCTTACTACAAACAGGATTTTCTCAATGAGAATAGTAGCAAATTCTGAATCACTTCTTCAGAGACTGGATTATAGACTATCTCAGTATGTCTCTTATGTTCCCAGGTCTTTGGTATAATTAGGATGATAGTTTTAAACACTGAAAACCATGATTTTCATTAGAATACAGATGTGAATTCTTTAATTTTTTTATTAAATCATTACTGTGTACATTAATGCATTAATAGGGTACAATGTGCTAATTTGATATACAATGTGGAAAGCTTACATCAAACTTGTTAACATAACCATCCCCTCACTTGTTTATTTCTTGTAGAGCAGTCCTATGAACTAGTTAACCATTTGGTTAACAAAGTTCAGAAAATAAAATAGACATAGATTGTAAAAGAAGGGATGTTTAAATAACTCCTGAAATTTGTTTTATGAGTCTTAACAGCAATTTTTATTCCATGTTGGGTCCTGATTCTTTACTAAAACCTGTGATACTAAAGAAAAGGAAACTTTCACCTGCGACTCCTTTATTTATGCACAAACCTTTGGAAACATCCAAAGCACATGTTACAAACCTAAGGGCTCTAGCCTAACTATGTCTGTAGATAGGTTAGATTTGCCTCTATAAATTGAGTCCACCTGTAAAATTTAGGAGACACACAGAAACCAGGATTTCAGGCTTCTCTTAAAGAAGCAAAACTGGTGTCCCTTGAGTTCCTATGACCCTTTAGTATTCTCTACAGAGGTGGCCCCTTCACAGCAGTTGTCTGTTATGTGGTTTGCTAATGTGCCCTCAAGTATTCCATTTTCTCAGGTCACCAACTTTGCCTCCATATGTATTTGAGTAACTCCTATTTTATAGTACATTTGATCAAGATTTCAACATTTAGTAATGGAATTAAATATTCAAATTTGGAAGTTATCTTAAAAACTTTTTCTTTGTATGTATCGTACATATTCACCCTCCAAATGGAATGTCCTTTTTTCCTTTTTGGTTAATCATGGCTAAAACTGGATAGTTTATACACATGGCAGACAATATCATATTTTTTTTAATTAAATCATAGCAGTGTGCCTTAATGCAATCATGGCGTACAATGTGCTGGTTTTATATACCATTTGAAATATTTTCATCAAACTGGTTAACATAGCCTTCACTGCATTTTCTTAGTTATTGTGTTCAGACATTTAACATCAGATCTTTCTCCATAGCATCCTCCTTTTAAACTGTGAGTGACTGGGAGGTTCATTATGCTGGCAATAATACATATAGATCAGTATTAGAACTTTTATTGCTACGCCATTGTATTTTCATTTCTGATTTATATTTTGCCTAAGTTAAAAATTATTTTCACATAGAAACGGAAATGGAAACCAGGACACAAATGAATTAAAATAAAGATGATATACCTTAGGGTCCCAGGATTATCATTATAATAGAGAATAAAATTTCAGATTGAGCTAAGGTAAAAATCTATCAGCTTGTCAGAAAAGACATGGACCATTCATTAGTAAGGAATCCAAGCTGATTGGAAGTTTACCTTTTAATTCAGAGTCCATTTCCTTAGCAATCCATTTGGCTTTATTATTGTTGTTGTTGTTATTGTTGTTGCAGTTTGGCTGGGGCCAGGTTCGAACCCACCACCCTTGGCATATGGGGCCGGCACCCTAGCCACTGAGCCATAGGCACCACCCCTTAGCAATCCATTTGGAGCAGGAGTGCTTGTTATTCATCTTTATTGGAAAGCTCTCAAAAGTATATCCCCGAAAGTCAGCACAGAGAAGGCCGAAACCAAGTTGCACCAGAGCAAATATATCTATTGTGTCCTATAAAATAGGAGCCATCACAGCCATGAAGAGGAAGAACTGTGTGGCCAGACAGGTGCTTCAGGAGCCAAGTCCAGATGATGACCACGGACTTCCAGAAGATCTTTCCCATGGGTGACCATTTGTACATTGGTCTGGCTAGTTGCCCAGCACCTCAAGTTACAGCTGAACCTGTATGAGTTGAAGGAAGGTCAGCCAATTAATACCCTCATGAGTATGGTGGCCAACCTTTTATACAAGAAACGGTTTGGTCCCTGCTACACTGAGCCAGTCATTGCTGGGTTGGATCCGAAGACCTTTAAGCCCTTCATTTGCTCTCTAGACCTCAGTGGCTGCCCCATTGTGACTGAAAACTTTGTGGTCAGTGGCACCTGTGCTGAACAAATGTACAGGATGTGTGAGTCCCTCTGGGAGCCTAACATGGATCCAGAACACCTGTTTGAAACAATCTCCCAAGCCGTCCTAAATGCCATGGACTGGAGTGCAGTGTCAGGCATGGGAGTCATTGTCCACATCATTGAGAAGGACAAAATCACCACCAGGACACTGAAGGCCCGAATGGACTAACCCTGTTCCCAGAGCCCAACTTTTTAAAATTTTTTTAAATAAAATCGTCTTTCAAAAACAAACAAAAAAAAGTATATCCCTGAAGGTCTAATTCCTCATATATTAAATGTTTGCCACAAAAAAATTATTGCAAAATAGGGACTAAACAAAATTCAAGAGATTTCTTTGAGATATTATGCCCAGTTTTTTTTATATTTCTCTAATGTGGATGGTTATGGAATCTTTCTGTTGGGTTACAGTTAACTACTAGTAGAATAAGTATTCTCTGGAATTTTGTTTAAGAAATACTGTTTTAGAGATAATAATTTAGGAAGTTAATTAAATAAAAATACTGACATTTGCTACTATGACCTAGGGTTTGGGGATATAGAGATAAAAGATACAACCCCTGCCCTCCAGAAGCTCTTGTTGTAGATGGGAAGCAACACAATAATTACAGTATATCGTGATAAATGCTGTGATAAAAGCAGAGGTCCTTAGAACCCGTGAATGTTTGAAGTGACTGTTAGAAATGGCAGGAGGTAATGTGGAGAGACAGAAGGAAGAGGTGTTTCCTAGGGAACAGCACACGGGGAGGCAAAGAGAGGTAAGCAGGAGGGCGTGTCTTTGATTTACTTTCTGTGCTATATGTTTATCTTGATAGGCTCTTTTATAAGATTTTCAGTTCAGTAGAGAAATACGTAATTTGGAGAATGATAAATTGTTTTTGCTATATTCCAGAGTCACCACACCCCTCTTTTACTTGCTGTCAGGAATAACAAAGAGAAAATGGTGGAGTTTTTACTAAAGAATGGAGCAAACAAAGATGAAGTTGATAAATCAAAAAGGTACAGAGCTCACTTCTTTTTGTTGTTAAAAACCTGCATGATTCTAGAGTGGTAAGTCACTCAAGTCAGAAATAGTAAAGTAATGTGATGATTAACTTGTAATTATTTGGAATATATACAAGTGAAAAATATCAATGCAAATTACAAGTTATGTATAAAGGCAATGTAAAGAACATAATATAGTAGAATTCATCTTCTAATAGTGACTAATGTTTAATTATTTCTAATCTGATGTTTTTGGTCATATGATGTCACATTAGCTGAAGGGGTTTCATTTTAGTTTTCATGATCTTCTAAAGTTCACTGTCTGCCTCAATATTGAACTTCTTAACACATTATAAATTCTGAACTTTATGAACTTCTTTAAAAATGCTCATGGTAAACATAAAACTAAGTTGAAAATTACTTTGTCTTTGGATGTGTCCTTGCTTTAAGTTGCTTTCTCTGAGGAATACTGATGTCAGGTAATTCATAAAGGATTATTGATTGCTCTTAATAGTCTGTAAGTGTTTTCCCTTTCATTTCTAGTGGTATTTTGATGTTTTTCTTTTTAATTGGTAAAGGTGGAAGGCAGAAAGCTTAAATTGGATAATTTTTTTCTTTAATGAAGACAAGCCATAAGTGGTGAGTGACAAAGAGAAAAAATGGAAGCTTTAAATTTATGCAAGACTGGGTTTAATTCCTGACCTTCCCACTCACTAGGTGTGTGTAACCTTGGGAACATGACTTATTACCAAATATGTTTTCTAGTTTAAAAAAAGGGAGGATAATAACATATCCTTCTGGGGTGGTTGTGCATAAGTAAGATCAGACATTTAAACATTGAATTCAGGGCCTAGCACATGCTTATCAGCAGACTGGCTGAAACATCAATGACTGCTGTTATTACCACCATTACTCATGTTACTGTTTTTAGCCTGTGGACAGTTCTTACTTATCTGACCCATGGGTGATTTTGTTACAATCATTATATGAAACTAGGGAAGACAGGGAGAATTCTTCATATCCCCATTGGGCAAAAGGGGTTTTTTTGGTCCCTTCCTTTTAGCCCAGGTGGTAGCTTACAAAGATGAACACTTGAGCACCAGACACTTAGGTCTATTAGTACATGTAAATGGTTAATTCTGCACTGACAGGCAAGATATTAAATTCGTGAAGCATAATAAATTAGCCTTTGAAGTAACTTTACTAAAGTTCCAAAGGGTGAAATCTTCTCTCTGTTATTTTAGAAAAGCTGTCATGCTTGCAACGGATGAACATATAATCAATCTTCTTCAACAAAGTCTTGATGTCCCCTCCAAAGATCTCTCAGGACAGACTGAGGAAGATTGCCCTCTTGCTAGTGATGTAAACAGGTAAGTGTTTACATGAAAAAACTAGTTAATACTAAATTGAATTTTAACGTAATTAAAACTATTGTTATGCTTTAGGTGAGCTTTCATAGTTTGGTTCAGGTAGCTTGAGGATCACAGTGAGTTAGTCTGCATCATCAACCAGAAATCAATCAAAAGACTAGACTAGTTAGAAGCAGCAATGGCTGCAGGATTCTTTATCTCATCCTTATAAAGGATCCCAATGTTGTTCCTTTCATTCCAAGTATAACCCCTATTTATGAGGAGAAAAAAATACATCATATATTTGATTTTGGAGAGGGAAGGGAGGGAGGTGGGTTGATAGATGGAGGGTTAGTAGGGGCACCACACCTATGGAGCATATTGCAAGTACAAGTTGGATCTATCAGGTGTAGAACACAAATGTCTTAATGCTGTGATTGGGTAAAAGATGAAAGCTATGTTGATTAGTAGCATGTAAGCACTCCAATTTGTACAAATAATCAACACAACAAATCCCATAATGGCATAAATGTATGTATGATCTATATACAAATGACTTAATAAAAAATAAATTTAAAAAAAAGAAAGGTCCAGTTTAGTAAAAACTCTACTACTGTCCCCTGGGGGCTAGGTCCTCCACCTTCCTGCTTGAAATTTTCAAGAAACTAGGTTTCCCTAAGTGCAAGGATGATAGTCCTTATTACAAGTCAGGAGGGAAAACTGGATAAGGCAAATCCTGCCTGTATTCCTGGCACTTTGGGAGGGAGAGACAGGAGGATCAGTTGAGGCCACAGGTTGAATACCTGCCTGGGCAACATATCTAAACCTTGTCTATAAAAAAAAGAAAATAGCCAGGGATGGTGGCATGTTCCTGCCTTCCTAGCTACTCAGGAGGCTGAGTCAGGAGAATCATTTGATCCCAGGAGTTTGGTACTGCAGTAAGGTATGGTTGTGCCACTGCACCCCAGCCTGGATGACAGAGTGAGACCGTGTCTCTACAAAAAAATTAGTAATCTATAAAATGGAGGGGAATAAAGGACATTTCATTCATTCTGTTGTTTCTGTTGCTTCTGTCTCTACATTGTTGTATTGAAACTGGTCCTGCGATCTGGTAATGATTGACCTTTGCTACCAGGATGCTCTTACTGATCCACATCCCTCCATCTTCTGAAGACTTTAGAGTTACAGCCTTCCTTAGTTCACATTTGAATGCTTATATGCTCAGCTTTCTCAAAGCACAAGTACCCTGCTCTGCCAGCCAGACCTCCTGGCTTTAGCCACACATGTAGTGAGCAAACTGATCCCTCACACTCAAAACCTTTGTGGAGACCTTATCTTAACCTAGAGTTACCCTGGACCTTCATGGTAAGTTATCCTTGAGGCCCTTACTTTTCTTACCTCTACCAAGTAGTAGTTGGGTTTGTTCTAAAGTGTTAGAGAGGTTCAAATAATGTTGTAGGAAGAGACCAGAATTTCCTTACCTCTTTGCTACCATATCTGTGCCCTGATGCTCCTGTATATATTCTGTAGCACATTTTCTTAGGTAGTGAAGGTTCTCCTGTTGTCCCTCTCCAAAGTAGGGGGCACCAAGTCACAGTTGGCCCACCAAGTGATTGGTTTTTGATAATACTGAAAACCTCCTAAGCTACTTGCATCTGTACATCACATTTTAAAATTATTTTCAAATTCTGCCTCACAAGAAAACCATCAAAAAGAATTCTCTGAGTCTAAAATTAGGACAGCAGGATTTAACAGAGCCACCCTCATCCATGACTCATGAGTATCCACATACAAAAGAAGGGCTTTGTCCTCGCTTCTTGCGTGGGTCCACGTGCACTAAACTTGGACCCATGCAAAGAAGATCATCGTCGTCCCTGCCCAAGGTACACATGAAGACTGGTGAAGCATTCTGTATTTGGGGCAGTCCCTGAAAGACCATTTGCCTATTTGCTGGCTAGGTCCAAGGTACAGTGTGCATTAGGGCAAAACAGATGTATCAGGGCAAAATATCACTGAATATTAGAATATTAGAATTGTGTTGTGCTTTTCAGTACAGAAATATTCCTGTAAGGTGATCTATAAAATGACAGTGGGGCTGAGTAACATGGGGAATGTTGTGTGCAAGTGTATTGTTAGTACTTATCTCAGAAATGAGAAAGTGTCAATTTGTATCTCCTCTGTGTATACTTTTAAAGTTTTGCCTTTTACATCACTTAGAGGTGAAGACAGAGATTAAGCATCAGTTTAATAAGGATCTGTTGCTTCAGAGTTTGAGTATGTAGAGAAGGAAGGGTGGCATTCCAAGCCAGGTCTTGACACCTATTAGTTTTCTGCCCATGCTGGGATTGATTAGCTCAGTAATAGAGGATAATTGTGTTATCTGACTTAGGGAGGTAATGTTTAGAAATAAATTTTATTAAAATTATGAAATAGCTGAAATGCCCTAATCAATCAAGAATAAAACTACTAATAACCAAAACTAGGACCAAAGAACATTTTCTGGAAACCTTAACATTTGAATATCAGAACCTATGGAAATATGCAATTGGGTTTTGTTTTGGATTCCAAAATGGCTTCAATAAAGTTCAAGAATGTGTTGGCTCCGGTGCCTAAGAATGTGTTGGCTAAGGCACCAGCCACCTACACCTGAGCTGGCAGGTTCGAATCCAGCCCGGGCCCACCAAACAACAATGACAGCTTCAACCAAAAAATGGCCAGGCATTGTGGCAGGCACCTGTAGTCCCAGCTACTTGGGAGGCAGAGGCAGGAGACGCACTTGAGCCCAGGAATTGGAGGTTGCTATGAGCTGTAATGCTACAGCATGCTATCCAGAGTGACCGCTTGAGGCTCTGTCTCAAAAAAAAAAAAAAAAAAAGTTCAAGAATGTGGATTATTCCATTACTTTCCTATTTCCCTGAGCTTTGTAAAAATGCTATTTCGTTAAATGTTCATTAAGAACCTGGTGAGCTAAGGCAGTAAAATCCTTATTTTCAGAAGAACGCAGTGAGCATAAAAGAAGCAACTTTTTCAAGAACAAATAGCTGTGCTTCCAGAGTGCGGACTCCTTCTGAGTTCAGGACACCTTCCATCGTGGTCAAACAACCTATGGCTAATTGACTGACCCATATTACCCTCCCTTCATGAGTACTTCACCTTACTCTTTTTCTTCTTGAATTAGACGATTAATAATTTTGTCAAGCTTACAAATTTGGGGTGTATAGGATAATTGAACTTCTGATATTAGCTCTGATATTGCCTAAAATACACTTAAGAATTTATTTGTTAAATGTTTTTCATGTAAGTATTAAAATAGTAATTTTATTTATTACATTGTTTGCACATAGAATTGTCCGAAAATTTCCAGAGAATACAGAAGAAAAGGGGCCAGAAAATCCTCAAAGTAATGCTCCAGGTAAGACTTCTGACCATGAAGGACTCTCATTGGTCCCACCATTGATATGAAAGTTAGAATAATGAAGTTTTTAGCACAAAAGAGCAGTTAAAAAAGTCAGTATGTAAATTGCATATATTTTTTCTTTTTTAATAGTCCAGAATTCAGAATTATTTTAAGAAGTCAGTTGTAGATAATCTATAATCTCAAATGGCATTTTCTGTAAAAAATTCATTTATTGAATTATAGCTCCAAAATTCATTTTTTATATTTTTGCCTAAATAAGAACAAAGGTTTTAAGTTAATGCATTTCATGTTTCCTGTACAATCACATTTTAACAAATTGCACTCACTATAAAAATGGGTGTTCTATTTAATTTTTATGGTAAGTGGTTCTCATTTAGTGCACATTAATTACCGTTGATCCTGCACCATGCAAGGGTTAGGGGTACCGAACCCACTTTCAGTCAAAAATCTGATTATAACTTTCTACTTTTCAAAAAGGTACTAATAATCTACTGTGGACTGGAAGCCTTAAGATAACATGAGCAGTCAATTAACAAGTAGTTTGTATGTTGTCTCTCTTATGTGTTGTATTCTCACAATGAAGTAAGCTAGTGAAAAGTAACTGTTATGAGAAAAATCATAAAGAAGACAAGTAGATTTATTATTTATGAAGTGGACATGGATCATCATAAAGAGCTTCATCTGATTTGTCTTCACACTGAGTAGGCTGATGAGGAAGAAGAATAAGAGAGGCTGCTCTTGCTATCTCTGGGTGACAAACAGGGAAGAAAATCTGCATATGAGTGGACCCTTGCAGTTCAAACCCATGTTTAGGTGTTGGTATGTCACTGTACTACATGGGATTTATGTCAAAAAAAGGAAGTTTTTGGTTTTTTTTGGAGACAAAGTCTTAGTATGACACCCTTGGTAGAGTGCTGTGGCTTCACAGCTCACAGCAATCTCCAACCCTTGGACTTAAGCAATTCTCTTGCCTCAGCCTCCCAAGTAGCTAGGACTACAGGTGTCTGCCACAACACCTGGACATTTTCTTGTTGCAGTTGTCATTGCCGTCTTAGCAGGCCCAGGATGGCCTGCCAACCTTGTTGTATGTAGCTGGTGCCGTAAGTATTGTGCTACAGGTGCCGAGCCAAATGAAGTATTTTAAAAATTAGGAACTCAAAATACCTTTCTGGTACTATAAATACATAATAACAAGAGCTGCAAATTATAAATATAGCCAGTGTATAGCAGTCCCAATAGAAGAAAATTATTATATTTATTCATTTGGAGACAAGGTTTCACTCTGTTGCCCAGGGAAGAATGCAGTGGCTTACTCATAGTTCACTGAAACCTTAGACTCCCGGGCTAAGCAATTCTTCTGCCTCAGCTTCCCAGGTAACTGGGTCTATAGGTGTGTGCCACCATGTCCAGATAATTATTTAAATTTTGGAGAGACAGGAGTCTCCCTCTTGAACTTCTGGCATCGTCATGTAGCCATGATGATGCTGATGTTTGGATGTCAGTAGCAGATCATGTGGAGGACTAATGGGTGGGTGGCATATCCAATGTGGATGTGGTGGACAAGAGTATGAGTTATATCCCGAGTGGGATGGAGCAGAATGGCTGGAGATTTCATCGCATTATTTGGAAGGGCAAGGAATTTTAAAATTTATGAATTGTTTAATTGTAGAATTTTCCACTTAACACTTTGGGACCATGTGGATACCTGAGACCACAGAAAGCAAAACTGAGGGTGTGATGCTGTGAAATACTTATTTGGTCTTAAATCCTAATGCCCAATATTCAATGCCTAAGATCCTCAGTTTCCAAAGTGACAGATTTGTGTATTCTAATGATTGACTGATGGCTGGACGCTCCTAGGTGGCTTTAGGATGGGGGCTGTTCAGTGGGTAAACAATGACAGGATTAGAGGGTTGAGACATGGAGCCCCACCCTCCACCTGCAGGGAAAGGAGAGAGGCTGAAGAAAAACTTGATGAGCATTACTCATGATTTAATCAACCATATCCGTCTATTAATAACATAGCTCTCATAAAATCCCAAAAGGGCTGAGTTCAAAGTATGCAGATAACTGAACACACAGAGGTTACTGAAAGGGGAACTGTCTGAGGGCAAGGAATCACCACACCCCTTTAAACATAACTCGTGTAAGGATGGAGAACTGATGAGGGTCTCCTGGCGCAGGCAAAGATTTCTCACAGATAGAAGGAAGTAAAAGGTTTATTTGGCTTTCCTAGTAAGAAAGAAATAGGAGGGGAAAGGGAGAGAGAAAGAAAAAAGAAAAGGAAGTGAAAAGAGAAGGAGGGAGGGAGAGAAAGAGTGAGAGAGAGAGAGTGAGAGAAGGGGAGAGAGGCAACTGCACACAAAGGAAGAAAGAAAATGCCAAGCACTGGGCAGAAAGTGCACGTGGTTTTTTGTTTGTTTGTTTTGTTTTGTTTTTTATTAAATCATAGCTGTGTACATTAGTGTAATCATGGGGTACAATGTGTGGGCTTCATATAAAATCTGAAATATTTTCATCCAACTGTTTGACATAACTTCATGAGATTTTCTCATTTGTTATGTGAAAACATTTGTGTTCTGCATTTAGTAGGTTTCACCTGTCCCTTCTAAGATCCACCATAAGTGTGATCCCACCATTTACCCTCTCTCCATCCACCCTCCCCCTTCCCTCCCTTACCCCTTTTATGTAGGCTATAACCCAATTATAGTGCACGTGGTTTTTTTTAATAATTTTATTAAATCATAATTGTGTACATTGGTGCAATCATGGGGCACAATGTGGTTACTTCATATACAATCAGAAACATTTTGATCATACTGTTAAAGATAGCCTTCATGGCATTTTCTTAATCACTACATGAAGACATTGATATTCTACATTTAATAGGTTTCACCAGTACCCTGCTAAGATGCACCGTAGGTATGATCCCACTAATTGCCCTCCTTCCACCCAGCCTTCCCCCTCCCCTCCCCTGCACGTGGTTTTTATAGCTACAAACAGAAAGGAAAAAAGTGGTGATTTCTGTCAGTTGTGTCTGAATTACCTTTTCTTTTTTTCCTTGCCTTCAGACCTTCTTATCTATTGTGTGGCCAAACCAAACCAGAGTGGCTCTTTCTTTCTGTTTGTTCCACTATTTTTAAATGCTAAGAAAACACTCTTAGCAGGTAATTAGTTAAATTTTAAAAGACAGGTAATTTATCTGAAGAACAGCAAGTGTAAGATGAATGTAAGATGAACAGTAAGTGTAAGTGTCCCTGCCATCAATTTTGGAGACAGTGAGTAAGAGGGCTTTTTATAGTTTCTGTCAGATAGTTCATTAGCAAAGCCATTCTTTCACCCATGCGTCTCTTCCTCTTGTATCCATCACAATATGCTTTCCCTGAGTTCTGTGAGCTTTTATAGCCAATTAATTAAACCCAAAGAAGTGGGATGTGACTAATTTGTGGGAACTCCAACTTGAAGCCAGTTGGTCAGAAGTTCTGGAGGTCCAGACTTGTAACTGCTGTGGGGAGTGGCCAGGCTTGGGGACCAAATCCCCAGCTGGGGATATCTGAAGCAATATCCACATGGATGGTGTCAAGAATTGAATTAGAGGACATGCAACTGGTGTTTGCAGCAGAGTAGATTGCTTACTGACTGATAGGGAAACTGCCTCCACATTCAGCCACGGATATCTGTGTTGATAATTGTTGTTGAGACAATAGTGGAGGCACACTGAGTGTGTTTTTCTGCACATTTATCAGTTAAGGGGACTACTATGTACTTATGATACTGATTTTGCTAATGAGAACATTCCATATCGGTCTGATAGGGTTCAAATAGGGTTAGGATTATTGTACATAGTAGTTCATTTATATATATCAAATTTTGGTAAGTCCTATTCTTTCTTGCATTTCATCAATAGGAAGGAGGGGTAGGTAAGGGTTCTTAATGCATTGTCTACTCTTAGTATAATTCACATTAATTCTAGTATAGTCTCCTGGTATGGTCCCAAAGGAATACTTTGTAACAAAGCATCAAATTTTCTGCTGTTTTTTTTTAACAAGATCTAAAACATGTACAAAATTGTGCATTATTTATTGTTTTGTGAAGGTGGAGTCTATGTTCTTTAGTCTAGTCTCAAAACTCCCAGATTCTTCAAGGGATCCTCTCACCTCAACCTCCAGAGTAGCTTGAAATTACAGACCATCATGCCCTCTTAGGCTTTTAATATCCTATAGTTTTCTATTGTTCATTAAAATATATTTTGCTTTTTTCTTTAATAGTGGATGCAGTTACTGAAGACCCGGTGTTCAGGTAAGGTTTAACAGATTTTTTCAAATGATGTGTTAACTAAAGAAATATAACACAAAGAAACTGATGTTTGATGAGTGTTCTACTGTGGGCTAGACACCACATCACGTGCCTAATGTTGATAATGTCCTACAGTCGTCTTAAGCACTTTGCAAAGAATCTGTGCTATTGCGTTTTTAGTAATTGGGCAACAGTAGTCCTGAGAGGTTACTTGTCCCGTGATCCCATAGTTAACAAATAGCTGAGCCATGATCTGACCAGGAGCCTGCTTGCTGCCTCTCTTTGCCCCTCAGCATACACTCCTAGAGATCTGTATAGCACTGCAATCCAGGTACAGGTCCAACCCAGATCAACTCAGAAAGTCAAATTTAGTTATATGTTAAGTGTCCTGCAGAGTATTCCTTAGAAGCCTGTTTAGTCCAAGAGCTTGTCTTGATATGGGTATGTTTGACAATTGCTGGGGTCCTTGTTGTTTACTATCAGAAGTGTTATGGCTTGGCACTTGTAGGTCAGTGGTTAGGGTGCCAGCCACATACACCAAAGCTGGCAGGTTCGAGTCCAGCCCAGGCCTGCTAAACAACAATGACAACTGCAGCCAAAAAATAGCAGGGTATTGTGGAGGGCACCTGTAGTCCCAGCTACTGGGGAGGCTGAGGCAAGAGAATCACTTAAGCCCAAGAGTTTGAGGTTGCTGTCAGCTGTGAAGCCACAGCACTCTACCGAGGGCATCATACTGAGACTCTGTCTTAAAAAAAAAATTTTTTTTTTTTTTTTTGCTGTGGCCACAGGACCATAGATTTTACATAAAGAAGACCAGGCAAATCCTAAAGAGAAATAAATTTACTGGAGGATTTAGTGGAGGATATGTACTTGTAGGCCACGTTTTGTTAATGATTCTTAGCATCCAGGATTTTTCTGATTGATCTTCTACTTCTGACTTCCGAAGAAGTAGAAAACAAGAGTATCCTTGGCTAGTACACATGTCTACTTCCATGAAACTTTTTATTGTTTTATAGCATCTTTTTTCCCTTTGTGTGACTTTTGTATAATCTTGTCTTGTTTTTTTCTTCCTTTGTTGGTGTTTCTTTGGTTCTAATATTTTTTCCCAACTTCTGCCAACCAACTCTTCTTCATTTTTCTATAAGAGAATCAAAAGCACATACAATTTCAAGAATTTTTAGGAATCATAGAGAACAAGCAAAATATCCTCTGTCAATTCCACCTGTGTTTAGCATCTTTGTGTAGTGGTTGTTCAGACGAAGAACCTAAAATGCAATGAAATTAAAGTGACTCCTTTTGCGATAGTAAGTGGTCAAAATGAGATATGAACTCGGTTTTCTTAATTCAAAGCCCAGTATTTTTCCTTCTTTGTCATTGTGTGGGGGGGTTGATAACAGAAAAGAAATGAGAATATTGAGTTTCTGATAAGTTTGATGAAGAACTACAGGAATGAAGGGGACTGTAAGTCAGGTTTTATCCAGACAAGCATTTTAAAGAGAGGGCTCAAGGGAGCCTGAACAGGTTGCTGCTTGTTTGTTTGTCTAATTAGAAGTGCTGATAAACTTAGATGTTACTACCAAAAGATGTTAACACATTACTGATTTATCACGAATAACCAAGTAACATGGATAGTTCCTGCATAAATTGCTGGTCAACAATGTGTTAAGATGTTAGGGGAACTAAATGATCCTATATTTTAAGCAGATAAAAGATGAGGAGGAGAAGAAAGACTACAATAGGCTGAATTTGGGATAACTAGGAATTGAGACTGGGAGAAATAAATCAGGAGACAGCTGCTGTGTTAACACATTGATGACTGGAATTTTTCCCCAGAATTATCTATGTTGCTAACTTGTGATTGGTCAGCCATGTGTTAAACAAACTTGAGAATAGTCTCTGCAGCAGAGCAGAATGCGGTTTATCTACTTTGACTCCAATTTACAAGTGGTTGTCTTAAAGCTCCTTGAGTACTAGGGTCCAGAGGTTCCAATCTGCTAATACATAGATATGCATCCCAGGGTAGGTGTCCTCCTCATCTCTGCTTCTTTTCCAAATTCACCAATATCTTTCCCATGTACACACAGGTAGGAATGACCAGAAAATCACACATGGAGCTTCACTTGGTTAGTTCATAACTAGCCTGTGCTGGGAGGGGATGACTGAGACCATTTATCTTATTTTCCATTAGCAGAGAAATAGAGTTGTCCTGCTCTTGGTCATCTGGGTCCATCCTTCAGGAATCTGTGCTTTCTTAGACTGAAGATTTACAGGTTGGAGAATCCCATGGAGCCCTGCAGAAGAGGGATCAGGAAGTGGGAGCCCATGGGATGGAAGACAGTGCTTTGGGAAAGAGCAAGGATTCTGTCTCCAAGATTCTCTCTTTGTGGGTATATGAGTGCTTAGGAAGGTTTTTAAGGCTTTTCTAGTTATGATGATGTGAATAAGGCAGGAGCTATATAGCAAATATAAGTAGAATTTATAATTCTTCAAGTTTTACTTTCTGGAAATAGTAATCCAAACAACAACATATGCATTTGTTCTCCCCCCCGCTTTACCCAGTACCATTTTTCTGTGTGTATGAATTTGTACTTAGACTGTGCATTTGGCTTTGGAACATTTCTGGGTACTCATTGTAGTGTTTGAGGGTAAAGAGAAGCAATGGGCCATCATAAGTTGTTTCCATGCTGAAGGTCCAAGACTACTATCAATTTTCAGTGATACAGTTTAGTCTTTGAACCAGAGCTAGACAATGAAAAAGGAACAGTGTATCTTTACTTTTTTTTTTAAGTTTGAGGTGGCTCACATTTGTAATCCTAGCACTCTGGAGGCTGAGGTGTGTGGATTGCCCTGAGCTCACAAGTTCGAGACCATCCTGAGCAAGAGCGAGACCCTGTCTCTAAAAATATCTGGGTGTTGTGGCGGGTACCAGTAGTTCCAGCTAGTTGGGAGGCTGATGCAAGAGAATTGCTTGAGCCCAAGAGTTGGAGGTTGCTGTGAGCTATGATGCTATGGAACTCTACTGAGGGTGACAAAGTTAGACTCGCTCAAAAAAATTTAAAAAAAAAGTTTGGATTATTTGGAGGGAATATAGATTAGGTTACATTGTTTGCATTTGTAAGAAAAGTCCAGGTGATCCCAGTTGAATCCTTCATTCAGGAGGTGTGCCATATACCCCTACATTGTACCCATTAGATGAGAATTTACCAAGCTCATTCTTCCTCCTTCCTCTCCTTCTCCCCTTCTTTACACATGGGTCTGTAGTTGTTGATCTCCTAGTTTCAATATAGTATTTAGTACATGAGATGCTTCCTTTTTTTTCTTCATGAGATATTTTACTTAGGAGAATGTTCTCCAAACATATCCAGGTAAATATAAAAGGTGCAAAGTGTACACCTTTTATGGCTGAATAGTATTCCACAGTATGTGTATCTCCCAGTTTAGTAGTCCATTTATGGATTGATAGGCACTTGGGTTATTTCCACATCTTTTCAATTGTGAATTGAGCTGCTATAAATAGAAACACTGTATCTTTCTACCTTGTTTCAGGATATCAGGCTTGTTCCAGTTCAGGTAACATAAGTTATGTCAACCATTAATTGTAGAGATAATTTATGATGGCAAATTATTCTCAGGCTCTGTCAATGTATTGGTTGTCACTAATTGTTATGGAGCTAGAAATAAGTCTTCATTGAGTATTTCCTAAATACAAGAAGCAAAATAGGTAAATAAAATCTTTCTTAAATCAGAATCCAAATTTTCATTCTGTTAAGAAACATCATTTAATATACTGGTTGCTGACCTTTCCCCAGAATTTTTGTTGTTGTTTTATTTGGGGAGCAGTTGCCTGGGTAAGAACCAGCAGATTTTTTTCTTTTAAGGAAATGATGAGGCTTATTTATTATGTATATTTTTGCTTTAAAGGATTTCTCTCAAACCAATGGATGTTGGGCCAGTGATACTTGAGGACAATGAGGATGATACTGAGGTAAAATGGTCTCTTCTGAACTTACTACTCTGAATCTAGTTTTGCCTAATATTAACTCAATATTTAGAAGTTTCTACTTATCATAATTTTGGTTTATGTTTGTAATAGTAAGTTGGTCAGAGAAAACCATTTGATAGAAATGTGACCTCTTGAAGTTTTTTTCTTTACACTTTTACTTTGGTAATTAAGGAAGGATTAATAAATACTTTTGAGGGATGGGGGACTAAAAAAAGAATGGGCTTAAAACTACTTGTGAGAGAAAAATTGTATTAGGTAAAGGTGTCCCACAATAGAGGAAATGTGGAGTTTGGTTCAGGTTCATTTGGATGTGTTCTTACTATGCCGTTTAAATCATACTGACATGACTCTTACAATACTTATGCCTGAATAAGTCTTTTATGCATCTGATTGCCTTTTACAGTGATCATGGCATCTCCCTGATGCCCTTCATTTCCAAAACTGTATAGTATATAGTCTCTCTTTCCTAGAAAGAGAAGAAACTTATTGTTTTGGTTTCATATAGTTTTTAGGAGAGATCCTTTCCTCTATTCCAATCCTTTATGTTGTATTTAGACTAACATAATATTAGAAATAGTGCAAATTTAGCTAGGTGTGGTGGCAGGTGCCTATTGTGCCAGCCTCTCAGGAGATGGAGGCAGGAGGATTGATTTGAGCCCAGGAGTTAGAGGCCAGTCTAGAGCCGTGGTGAGACTATCTCCAATTAAAAACACAAAAAAGAATTTGGGGACATTTATTTGAATTCTGTACCCAATAGGTAGTATTTCATCCTGGACCTCTCTCTCACCCTCCCATTTCTGAGTCTGCAGTGTCTATTAAGTCACTCAGAAGGACCACTGCTTAGCTGTCAATTAGAAGTGAGAACATGGGCTCCTTGGTTTTTCTGTTTCTGGTTTACTTCACATAGAATAATGACCTCCAGTTGTATGCAAGTTCCTGCAAAGGGCACTATTTCATTCTTTCTGATGGCTGAATAGTATTCCATGGTGTATGTATATCACATTTTCCTTTTCCACTCACCAGTCTGTGGGCAATTATATTGGATCCATATCTTCGCAGGTATGAAATGTGCTATGGTAAAGCATGCAGGCGCAAGAGTCCTTTTTATGTAATGATATTTTTCCTTTTAGTAGATCTCCTGTGGACCAAATGGTAGATCTGCATTAATTCTTTGAGACATCTACAAACTGTTTTATGCAGAGATACTAATTTATGTTCCCACAACAGTATATGAACACTCCCATTTCACTGCATCTGTGCCAATGTCTGTTGTTTTTTTTTTTGAGTGTTTAAAAGAGGCTATTCTGGAGGCACCGCCTGTGGCTCAACGGAGTAAGACGCTGGCCCCAAATGCCAGAGGTGGGGAGTTCAAACCCAGCCCAGGCCAAAAAAAAAAAAAAAGGCCATTCTGGAAGGAGTAAGGTGATATTGTGGTTTTCATTTGCACGTAATGGTGAGCATTTTTTGGCTATTTGTGTATCTTTGTTTTGAAAAATGTCTATTCATGTCTTTGGTCCTCCTTTTCACTGGGTCATTTGTTTTGTTTTTTCTTGATTTGTTTGAGTTCCTATGGATCCTGAATATTAGGCCTTTGTCATATGAATAGCTTGCAAATATTTTCCTCCATTCAGTAGATTATCTGTGCACTATGTTGATGATATGGTGGGTTAAAGCTTTTTAGTTAAATCCCATTCATTCATTCATTCATTTATTTATTTATTTTGCCTTTGGTGTCTTAGTCATGAATTCTTTACCTAGACCAATGTTGAGAATAGTTTTTCCCACATTTTCTTATTGAACTTTTGTGGTAATTGGACTTAAGTTAATTCTTTAATCCATCTTGAGTTATTTGCTGTATATGATAAGAGAGAGAAGTCTCATTTCATTCTTGTGCATGAGGCTGTCCAATTTCCCTACTGTTGTTTACTGAAAGGGGTGTCCTTTCTCCCAAGTGTGCTTCTGTCTGTTTTCTCAAAGATCAGTTACTTGTAGATATTTTGTTTTATTTATAGGTTCTCTGTTCTGGTCTATTGGCTGGATGGTGTGTCTACTTTCATAGTCGTTCCCTGCTGCCTTGTAGTATTTGGAAGTTAAGTAATGGAATACCTATAAATTAATTCATTTTACTTAGGATTGCTTCAGGTTTTCATGCTTTTTTTGTTGCATATAAATTTTAGGTTTTATCTCTAATTTTGTGAAAATGACATTGGTATTTTCATAAGAATTGCCTTGAATCTGTAGTTACTTGGGTCAGTGTGAACATTGTCAAAATGTTGATTCCTCTAATCTTGAGCATAGGATGTTACCCCATTTGTGTCATCTATGATTTTGTTTTTCAGGATTTGTAGTTGTTATTTATTTTTATTTTTTATTGTTTATTAAATCATAGCTGTGTACATTAGTGCAATCATGGGGTACAGTGTGCGGGCATCATATACAATCTGAAATATTTTCATCCAACTGTTCGACATAACCTTCATGGGATTTTCTCATTTATTGTGTGAAAACATTTGTGTTCTGCATTTAGTAGGTTTCACCTGTCCCTTCTAAGATGCACCATAAGTGTGATCCCACCATTTACCCTCTCTCTACCCACCCTCTCTCTCCTCTCCCTCCCTTACCCCTTTCCCCACCTTCTTGTGCTATAATTGGGTTATAGCCTTCATATGAAAGCTATAAATTAGCTTCATAGTAGGGCTGTGTACATTGGCTACTTTTTCTTCCATTCTTGAGATACTTTGCTAAGAAGAGTGTGTTCCAGCTCCATCCATGTAAATATGAAAGAGGTAAAGTCACCATCTTTCTTTAAGGCTGCATAATATTCCATGGTATACATGTACCACAATTTATTACATCGTGGATCGATGGGCACTTGGGGCTTCTTCCATGACTTAGCAATTATGAATTGGGCTGCAATAAACAATCTGGTACAGATATCTTTGTTGTAAAGTGATTTTTGGTCATCTGGGTATATACCAAGTAAAGGAATTATAGGATCAAATGGCAGATCTATTTTTAGATCTCTGAGTAGTATCCAAATGTCTTTCCAAAAGGAATGTATTAGTTTGCATTCCCATGAGTAATGTAGAAGTGTTCCCTTTTCTCCACATCCACGCCAACATCTCTGGTTTGGGGATTTTGTTATGTGGGCTAATCTTACTGGAGTTAGATGACATCTCAAGGGAGTTTTGATTTGCATTTCTCTGATGATTAAGGATAGTGAACATTTTTTCATGTGTCTGAAGGCTGTGTGCCTGTCTTCTTTAGAGAAGTTTCTCTTCAGATCCTTTGCCCATCCTGAGATGGAATCACTTGTTCTTTTCTTGCTAATATGTTTGAGTTCTCTGTGGATTCTGGTTATTAAACCTTTGTCAGAGGCATAACCTGCAAATACTTTCTCCCATTATGAGGGCTGTCTGCTTGCTATACTGCTTGGTTGTGCAGAAGCTTTTTAGTTTCATCAGGTCCCAGTAGTGTATTTTTGATACTGCTTCAATTGCCAGGGGCGGGAGGGGAGCCTCCTCATAAAGTATTCGCCCAGGCCAATTCTTTCAAGAGTTTTCCCTGCACTTTCTTCTAGTGTTTTTATAGTTTCATGTCTTAAGTTTAAATATTTAATCCAGTGTGAGTCTATCTTTGTTAGTGGTGAAAGGTATGGGTTCAATTTCAGTCTTATACAGGTCGCCAGCCAGGTCTCCTAGCACCATTTGTTAAATAGGGAGTCTTTTCCCCACTGAATGTTTTTAATTGACTTGTCAAAGATAAGTAGCTGGATTCATCTCTTGGTTCTCTATTCTGTTCCACACATCTTTACCTCTCTGTTTTTGTGCCAGTACCATGCTGTTTTGATCACTATCGATTTATAGTACAGTCTCAGGTCTGGTAGCGTGATTCCTCCTGCTTTGTTTTTATTTCTAAGTAATGTCTTGGATATTTGAGGTTTTTTCTGATTCCATATAAAATGAAGTATTTTTTTTTGAGATCTTTAAAATATGACAATGGAACTTTAATAGGAATTGCATTAAAATTGTATATTGCTTTGGGTAGTATGGAAATTTTAACAATGTTGAGTCTTCCCAGCCATGGGCATGGTATGTTTTTCCATTTGTTGACATGTTCAGCTATTTCTTTTCTTAGAGTTTCATAGTTCTCTTTATAGAGATCTTTCACATCCTTTCTTAGGTAGACTGCCAAATTTTTCATCTTCTTTGGCACTACTGTGAAAGGAATAGCGTCTTTGGCTGTTTTTTCAGCTTGATTATTGTTGGTGTATATAAAGGCTACTGATTTGTGAGTGTTGATTTTGTAGCCTGATACTCTGCTGTATTCCTTGATCACTTCTAAAACTTTCATAGTAGAATCTCTTGTGTTTTCCAGATATACTGTCATGTCATCTGCGAAGAGTGAAAGTTTAATCTCTTCTGACCCTATGTGGATACCCTTGATCACCTTTTCTTCCCTAATTGCAATGGCTAAAACTTCCATTACAATGTTAAAGAGCAATGGAGACATGGGCAACCTTGCCTGGTTCCTGATCTAAGTGGGAATGGTTTCAATTCAACTCCATTCAATACGATATTGGCTGTGGGTTTGCTGTAGATGGCCTCTATCAGTTTAAGAAATGTCCCTTCAATACCAATTTTCTTTACTTTTTCTGCATCAATTGAGAGAATCATATGGTCTTTATTTTTTTATTTGTTTATGTGCTAGATTACATTTATAGATTTACATATATTGAACCAGCCTTGAGATCCTGGGATAAAGCCCACATGGTCATGGTATATAATTTGTTTGATGTGTTGCTGGATTCTGTTTGCTAGGATCTTATTGAATATTTTTGAATCAATATTCATTAGAGATATTGATCTATAATTTTCTTTTCTTGTTGGGTCTTTTCCTGGTTTAGGGATCAAGGTGATGTTTGCTTCATAGAATGTGTTGGGTAGTAGTCCTTCTTTTTCTATATTTTGGAAAAGGTTGAGTAATATAGGTGCTAGTTCTTCTTTAAAGGTTTGGTAGAATTATGACGTGAAGCCATCTAGTCCAGGACTTTTCTTTTTAGGGAAATTTTGTATAGTTGATGCTATTTTAGAACTTGATATTGGCCTGTTCAACATTTCCACTTCATTCTGGCTAAGTCTTGGAAGGTGGCATACTTCTAAGTATTGGTCAATTTCCTTCCGATTTTCCTATTTCTGAGAATAAAGTTTCTTGTAATATTCATTAAGGAGTTTTTAAATTTCTGAGGAGTCTGTTGTTATTTTGTCTTTACCATTTCTGATTGATGATGATTTTACTCTTTTTTTGCTGATTAGGTTAGCCAAAGGTTTATCTATTTTATTGACCTTTCAAAGAACCAACTTTTTGATTTATTGATCTGTTGTATAATTCTTTTATTTTCAATTTCATTTAATTCTGCTCTAATTTTGGTTATTTCTTTTCTTCTTCTGGGTTTGAGATTCGAATGTTCTTCCTTTTCCAGTTATTTTAGATGTCCCATTAAGTTGTTAACTTCCTCTCTTTCTGTTCTCTTGAGGAATGCTTATAGGGCTACAAATTTCCCTCTAAGGACTGCCTTTGCAGTATCCCAGAGGTTCTGATAATTCATGTCTTTGTTGTCATTTTGTTCCAAAAATTTGGAAAATATTCCTGCTTAAAAAAATATATATATATTCCTGCTTAATCTCATCAATGACCCATCTGTCCTTCAGCATGAGGTTGTTTAGCTTCCATATTTTTGTTTGAGTATGCAAATTCTTGTTGTTATTGAGTGCAACTTTTATTCCATGATGGTCTGAGAAAATGCAAGGAATAATTTCTATTTCTTTAAATTTGCTGAGGTTAGACTTGTGACCTTAGATGTGATCAATTTTAGAGTATGATCCGTGGGCTGATGAGAAGAATGTGTATTCAGTTTTGTTGGGATGAAATCTTCTGTAGATGTCTGTTAAATCCAAACGTTGGATGGTTAAGTTTAAATCTAAAATTTCTTGGTTTAGCTTCTTTTTGGAGGATCTGTCCAACACTGTTAAAGGAGGGTTAAAATCTCCAACTACTATGGAGCTGGAGGAGATCAAGTTGCTCAAATCTGTTAGAGTTTCTCTTATAAATTGAGGCATATTATGGTTGGGTGCATAAATATTAATAATTGAAACCTCATCATTTTGAGTATTACCTTTAACAAATATAAAATGTCCATCCTTATCTTTACTTACTTTGGTTGGTTTAAAGCTTATTGTATCTGCGCATAAGATTGCAACACCTGCTTTTTTCTGCTTCCATTTGCCTGGAATATAGATGACCATCCCTTCTATATTTATTTTTTAAGGTAAGATGAGATTCTTGTATTCAGCAGATATCTTTTTTTTTTTTTTTTTTTTTTTTGAGACAGAGCCTCAAGCTGTCACCCTGGGTAGAGTGCAGTGGCATCACAGCTCACAGCAACCTCCAATTCCTGGGCTCAAGCGAGTCTCCTGCCTCCACCTCCCAAGTAGCTGGGTCTACAGGCGCCCGCCACAATGCCCGGCCATTTTTTGGTTGCAGCCGTCATTGTTGTTTGGCAGGCTCAGGCTGGATTTGAACCCGCCAGCTCAGGTGTACATGGCTGGTGCCTTAGCCCGTTGAGCCACAGGCGCCGAGCCTCAGCAGATATCTTGTCTAAGTTTTTGCATCCAGTCAGCCAACCTGAGCCTCTTTAGAGGACAATTTAAACCATTCACATTAATTGAAAATAATAATAAGCCTTTCGAAAGTGAAGTGAGTATTTTTGATCCTTTCACCATTGCGGAGTTTGGAATTTGTTCGAAAGTTTCTGAGTGAGTTTACTTTTGTGGTGAAGGTTTGTGCTGGTCATTATGGAAGATAGGTCTGAGAATATCCTGGAGAGCTGGTTTGGTTATGGCAAATTTCTTCAACATATGGATGTCATTAAAGTATTTAATTTCTCCATCATAAATGAAACTCAGTTTGGTTGGATATAGGATCCTGGGTTGGAAGTTATTTTGTTTTAGGAGGTTAAAAGTCAATGACCACTCCCTTCTAGCTTGAAAGGTTTGAGCAGAGAGATCTGCAGTTATTCAAAATTCTTCCCCCTTGTAAGTAATAGTTTTCTTGCATCTGGCTGCTTTCAGAATCTTCTCCTTCACGTTAACTTTAGTGAAGTTAACTATGATGTGCCTGGGGGATGTCGTATTCGGGTTGAGTCGTGCTGGGCTTCTGAAACTGTCTGCTATCTGAATTGTAGAGTCTCTAGGCATGTCTGGAAAATTCTCTTTCATAATCTCAAGAAGTGACTCTGTGTCTTGTGAAGCCAGTTCATCACTTTCAGGTATCCCTATAAGACGAATATTGGTTTTCTTTGAGTTATCCCAGAACTCTCTGAGAGAGTGATCCATTTTTGCCTTCCAGCTCTCTTCCTCTTTGAGCATTTAGGAGTGTTCAAAAGCTGTGTCTTCAGTGTCAGAAATCCTTTCTTCTGCTTGCTCCATTCTACTACTGAGGGCTTCTACTGTATTTCTCAGATTGTTGAGGGTTGAAACTTCTTGTCTCAATGTGTCAAAATTTTTGGTCATTTTGTCTTTGAATTGGTTGAATTCTTGAGACATCTTCAGAATTAATCCTACAATTTCTACCTCCATCTTTACTTCCATTTTGTTGATCTTGTTTGCAATCTAAATGCTAAGTTTGATTTCAGACATCTCAGCTATCTGTTTGTGGATGGGATCCTCTGGATTGGCTGGTTTGTCATTCCTTGGGGGAGTTGAACTGCTCTGTTTATTCATGTTGCTAGAGTTTTTCTGCTGATTCCGCCCCATGATTGTTTTTCAGCATTTCGCTAGATGAGTAGGTCAAGGGAAATTGGACTGGAAACTTCTACAGTTATGGTTGAACAGCCCTTCACCTAGGAACTGGGACTAGTGACTGCAGCTTTTCCTCTACAATTTTGCAAAGTACCTGTACAGTACTACAGTCTGTGACTCTAGAGGCCTGCTTGGTGTAGTAGGAGTAGATGGCTCTGTCTTGTATTCAGCTGATCTCTGTCCAATCCTAGTGAATCAGTAACCCTGGGTTGCAGTCTCAGCTTCAGTTAAATACAAGCAGCTAGGACATCCCTTCCCCCACCCGTAATGTCTGGAAGAGGACAATCAAACCTTCCCACTACAGAAAAACCTGAGACCCACCTTGGAGGTTCCTCAGATAATTTGTCCAATTCAAGAGTTCCAGACCAATTGTCCCCAACAGCCCCCCAACTCTCTAGCTGGAGAGTTCAAGAGGACTCCAGCAACTAGATGTTAGGGGCCTATTGGCAGCTCAAGTGTGATTTGAACACCTTTGGTGCTCCGAGGAGTCAGAAATGCCCATCCAGTAGGCAGTTTAGAGCCAGGGGGTTGATGCCTCTTACCTTACCTTGGTCGTCCTTCACCACTGGACTCTGGTCACCCCAGTCTCTGGTAGTCTCTCTGGCAGTCTCTGTTAACCCAGTCTCTGTGGCCCTGCTCTATCCAATAAGCAAATGTGCCAGGGCGATGCACCTAGCAGAGTCAAAGTGAGGTCGTTGCCACCTCCTCATGGTTACCACAGTCTACCACCATCCTGCAGGGGAGGCTGAGTTCTGCCTGCCTCAGGTGCTCAATGGCAGCTGAACAAAGTTCCACCTGAGCTCAGTCCAAACCTGAGATATCCAGACGGCAAAGAACTTCTCCCTTGACCAGTGCACCTTTGTTGCCACTGTTCTGCTGTACTGGGATCCCAATAGGGCATGGTCTGGTTTCCTGTGGAAGGCCACAGATTTGGGGAGATGACTCTCCAGAGTTAGACCCTAGCAGGATTACTCTACTAATGCTGGGTGGGAGGTTTCTCTTCTCAGGTTCATGCACCTCAGCAGCTTCCGAGCCACCACCCGCAGTGCAGGAACCCAGGCCTCTGTCTGCTACTGAGGTACTCTTTTTCTTTGGGCCAGGTCAATCACCTTTCCCTGTATGTCTTCCTGTACAGTTACTGGATTCACAGGTACAGCACAGCTGTATAGCCACCGTCTATGCAATTCCCTGTCCTAGCTAAGAAATGCAGACAATCTGGATTCTAGAGGAGTTGGACTTCTAAACTGCCAGGTGGGGAGGAGGGGGTAGACTGAAGGACCAAAGTGGCAAGGAAAACATTTGTTCAAATTTCCTACCAGATAAGGGAGTTCCTAGACTCTGAGTAGGGGCTCTCTTGAGAAGGAGTCTTAACTTCCAGCAATTCCCTCTGGTGGGGCGAGGAAGGAGAGCCTCAGTTTATTGCTCACCAGTAGAGAAAACACAGTAAGCAAGAAGCTCTCTTAGGGGATGGGACAGCCACACAACCTCTTTGGGGTGAGATCTGTACTGAAAATAGTTTTG
>CAUYON010054523.1:0-46108 GCA_963573935.1 Arctocebus calabarensis
CTGCAGTCCCAGCTACTTGGGAGGCAGAGGCAGGAGACTCGCTTGAGCCCAGAAATTGGAGGTTGCTATGAGCTGTGATGCCACAGCACTCCCTCCAGGGTGACAGCTTGAGGCTCTTTCTCAAAAAAAAAAAAAAAAAAAAAAAAACTCCTAAATTTTTAGTCTGAGCAACTGGATGGGTGGTGGCATCATTTTCTCAGGTGAGGAAGACTTAGAATTGAGACAACAGGATGGAGAAAGAGCTTGCTGAATTGAAGCTGCCCCATAATTATCCATAATTATGCTCAGTTGGATCACAACTCCATGAAAAACTAAGAGCCAAACTAGATCTGGATGTGATTGAAGAACTGATGGCATTGAAAACCATGAGACTGGGCCAGGTATGCCTGTAATCCTAACTGGATTATGCTGGATTGCTTGAGCTCAGGAGTTCAAGACCAACCTGAGCAAGAGTGAGACCTTGTCTCTACTAAAAATAAAAAAAAAAAAAAACAACTAGCTGGAGCTTTGTTGGGCACCTGTAGCCTCAGCTACTTGAGAAGCTCTAGGATCACTTGAATCCAGGAGTATGAGGTTGCTGTGAACTATGATGACAAAGCATTCTACCTAGGGCAACAGAGTAAGACTCTGTCTCAAAAACAAACAAACAAAGCATGAGATTGGATGAGAACACATCATGCATTGATGTAAGTAAAGAAGAGAAGAGATGTGAGTATTGAGTCCTGGGGTACCTACCTCAATGATCTGGCAGAGCAAGATGAAATGGGCTTTCTTCAAAGGCAAATGACGATAATCTTTTAAGGAGAGAGGGCCAACCAGGAGACGTGCTCCAGAGAGGTTAACAAAGAAGAAGTCAGGGCACTGGTCTATGGGCTCAGGCAAGATGTCCATCATCTATGACCTTGATGAGTACAGATTGGTTGGGGGGTAGGGCTGGAAGCTTGATAGTAGTGAACCTGCAAAGGGAGTGAGGCAGAAGACAATTCATTTCGGGTTTTGCTGTAAGGAGAAACAGAGAAACAGGGAGAAACTAGAGGGCAACAAGGAAACAAGACAGGGCTTTAATTTTGTTTGTAGGTTGAATAATTCTAAGTCATGTTCGCATGTTGATGAGGGCTGGGGAGTGGAGAAATAGATATTGTAAATTCCATAAGCAAAGAATTGAGAAGGAGAGGGGCTGGCTTCAACAACCCAAATGGTGGGGTTGATCCAACATAGAAAGGACAGACTATCCATTGTACCAGGAGTGAAAAACACATACATGGGTACAGAGAAGGGAGGCAGGTGGACTGGTATGAAGTTCTGAGTTGCAAGGTCTCAGCGAAACAAAGCGTGTCCACTCTGTGCCAGGGATTCTTCTAGGTGCAAAGACTCATATCACGGTGTTGGCAAATAATACACGCTCATACCTACATCTTTAGTTATGACACGCCTGTGGGACAAGCACTAAGTCCAGGATTTCAGGTAAGCGTGAAGAATGGACTGCATTGAGACACCCTAAGGAGCCATTCACCATTCCACTGTGTGGCTAGCTAGCATGTGTGCACTCCAGGGGCCCCTTTGGGATACAGCCCTTGCTGCAGGCTGGGGGTGCGGGTGGTCACCATCTCTCCCCTAGTTCTCAGTGTTTTAGGGCAATGAAGATGAAGGCTTTGGCTGGGCGAGGTCAGGATCCATTTCTTCTGAGTACTATCCTCTACCTGACTCCCCACACCCTTTTCTAACATGCAGCTGAGGGTGTGTATGTGTGTATATGCGTAAATTCCAGTTCCTCTTTTTTAGTCTCTTTGCTTGTGTCTTTTGCACTGCCCTTTCCTTGGCCTGGTTTCTCTCTTCTCTGCAAGAGTTAAAAACACATGTTCTGTCCTAGGCAAACATTAACCCCGGGCCCTGGAGGGATGTTTTCAAGAGGGTAGATACACCCTAGGGGAGAGAAGTGAGATGGAAGGCCAAGAAGGGCAAGAGGGGGGCTTGGTGGCATGCGGGTGCTGCTCGCCACCCCCTCCACTCTGCCAGGAGGTCATGTAGGGGTGGTAAGGGCACAGATCTCAGCTCTACCCCCAAGCCGGGATCTGCCTCCCGTGACTACTTCCTCTGCAGCTTGGAATGATCTTCCAGGGTGTACACTATGAAATAGCGAGGAAAGGGAACACCCTGACTGGGCAAAGGGACTTAAAGGCCTTATGTTTGAATAAGTGAGGGGTAGACACAGGGACTATCTGGTGGGTCCCTGCACAGAAGCTGCTCAGGGCCCTTGATTTCCCCTTCTCAGAAGCTGGGGCCCTTTGCAGATCCTGGGATTGCTTGGCCACCGAGGGGATCCAGGAGGGCCTCTGAGTCCACGCTAAGCCGGATTTTCCCTGGTCTGGCAAGAAGCTGCACTGCCGGGGACAACCCCAAGCCTAGGGCTGGGGCTACTCCTCCAGGTGGGGAATTTAACACCCACATTTTCACAGAGGAGGATGAGTTTGGACTTGGGGAGCAAGAAAGAACCAACTGGCTGGCATGGTGCTTCACTCCTGTAATCCTAGCACTTTGGGAAACTGAGGCAGGAGAATTGCTTTAGCTCAGGATTTTGAGACCAGTGTGAGGAAAAGTGAGAGCCTGTCACTAAAAAAAACAGAAAAATGGAAGGAAGGAAGGAAGGAAGGAAGGAAGGAAGGAAGGAAGGAAGAAAGGTAAACAGCCAACTCCTATTTATGGAGCCCCAGGGCAGGCCACCCACAAGAGAGGCTGCAAAATGTTGGTGTTAGAGGGATGCGATTATTGGTGGCATGAGTTTTGTTTTGAACTCCCTTTAACCTTGTAGGGGCAGCTGTGCCCTGAAAACACTTGGATTTGGAGTTGATGGTCCACGCAGAGGGCTGAGTGACCAGCGCAGGTCAACTAAGCCTCTCTGGGCCTTTATTGAATTCTCTTTTACATGAAGACATTACTCCCAGTTCTCCCTACTTCTCAGGACTTCGGGCCAAGAATTAGACGGGGCAATCTGGAACATCATTTTACTGGATAGAAACTATAAGGTTTTAGGATGAGACGGTATTATCATAATAAAAGGGTTTTTCCCCTCCAACTTTATTAAGATGTAAAGGTATTTTACACACTTTCCCTTTCTAATAGAGCCTCACACCTATTCTTAGCACCAGAGGCTGACAACTGCTGAGGATAGGTACTAAGATTCCAAGAGCTAGGTACTTCCCATGGCCCACCAGTCCAATTCCACCCGGTTTACTATGACTAATAATGGCTGTTTATGTTTACTAAGGATTAGGATCTGTTTTTGTAAATGAATTGTCTTTAATCCTCACAACTACTCAGCAAGTTAGGTGTCACCTTCTTTTTTACAGATCAAGGTTCCCTATTCACTATGTCCGAAATCTTGCCTAGCCAGGAAGATTCTAATTCTCACCTTAACGAGCTAAACAAAATGATTGGCCAGGGCTCAGAGAAAGCCTTTGGGTTAGAATTTAAAATCTCATGTGTGGTCCAGGAGCCAGGCTCATGCCTGCAACTCCAGCACTTTGAGAGGCAGAGAAGGGAGGATCGCGTGAGGCTGGGAGTTTGAGACTAGCCTAGGCAAAATAGTGAGATCCCTCTCTACAATACCCCCAAATACTAGCTGGGAACCCATGTTTGTAATCTCAGCTACTCAATAAGCTAAGGCAGGGGGATAACTTGAGTGAACTATGGTTGTTTCACTGCACTGCAGCCCGGGTGATGGAGAGAGATCTTGTCTCTGGGGAAAAAAATAATAAAGCAAACCCAGTTATCACACCACGGGTTTCCAATTTTAGAGATTAGGTGGTGTGTGGGTGCAATTTCCCTAAAGACAGGAAAGCCACTTTCTTTCAAAGGACTTTAGAACTCCTGCTGGAACTAATCGCCTGTGAGTCCCTTTAGATGCCTGAAGAGGCCGAAACCCAGAACTCACACTCAGGGAAACAGAATTCTGGACATTTATTTGCCAAGCCCCATGGATGTTATCCCTGCGATCCACCCCGCCCCTGCCCTTCTCCTTTGGAGCAGAACGAAGCCCATGCCAGGGCTTTTGCAGGAAGTCTTTAGGCACTAGCGTCGGGCCCCTTTCGACATCAAAGCCCCCCTGAGAGCAAAGGACTTTGAAAAGATTCGAAGATACGAACTGCTCCCGGCCTCTTATCGCGCCCCTGCTCCCTCCCGACGGAGTCGTAAATTCCGAGCCTCCGCGGCCGCCCTCTCTCCTCCGCTTGTCACCACCCAAGGTCTCAAAAGACAAACCTACCACTGCTCGCCTCGACCCTAGCCCAGACCGAAAGTAGCGGTTCAGGATTCGGTAGAGGGGCGGGCGCAGTGGGTTCCTGCTCGGTCTGGGACCCTGCCTTGCCCTCCCGCAGCCTCCCGCGGGTGGGGGCGGGGCCGTGGGGCGGGCTCTCCCAGCCCCAGGCGACCCTGCGAGCCGCAGCGCCACGCGGAGCAGGCGCGGTGAGCGCTCCCGCCACTTGTCTGTGCTTCCCCGCAGGCCAAGAGGGCATCCTGCGCTGCCACCCGGACCTGGCGGGCCGCGAGCTGCAGTGGGGCACACTCACAGCCGAGTCGCAGCGGGAGCAGAGCGGAGCCGGCCTGGCGAGTCTGGGCGCGGCGGAGCGGCTCCGGCTGGCCGAGCTCAACGCGCAGTACCGCGCGCGCTTCGGTTTCCCCTTCGTGCTCGCCGCGCGCCTCAGCGATCGGGCTGCGGTGCCGCGCGAGCTGGCGCGCCGACTGCGCTGCCCGCCGGCGGAGGAGCTGCGCACCGCGCTGGGCGAGGTTAAGAAGATCGGCCGCCTGCGCCTCGCCGACCTCTTGGGCGCCGATCCGGCTAGGCTGTAGCTGCCACACAGGCGGGGACCCGGGACGCGCGGCGAGAGGAGCGGGGACCCGGGCCTGGAGCTGTGCGCCCTGGGCGAGAGGCTGACTCTGGCCTGGACCCAGCGTCCAAACACGCGCACGCAGGAAGTGGAGAATTGAGTCAGTCATACCCGCAATGAGCCCTTCTGTCCACTCGCCCACACGCGCATGCGTGGCCGAAATGTACAGTTTAGTGCTTTGCCCCGAGGTCGCCACTCAATTTTTCACTTCCTTTGCGGCCTGTGACCCCACCAGCTTTTGAGGGTTTGAAAACGCTTATCCAGCTCTTGTTGGCTTCCCACCCTCTCTTGCTAAGCGTGAGCTGCAAAGCAAAACAGACGCAAAAGAAAACATTTATTTCGCCGCGGTTTGTCTGTCGCTCCCCCACACCCCTATTTACGTGTGAGCAGAAGCGACTTTCTCACTGTGGGGAGCCAACGAGTCGGAGCTAGGAATGCAAAGCACTGGCCTGGGTCTGGGTCGTGGGGAAAGTCTCAGGAAGGGGTGGTGGCCCCACGGAGGCCCAGCGTTTGGAAGGCGCCCCGCAGGGACGTGCGGAGTAGCTGCAGCCATTGTTCACAGGGAGGGGTGAGCGGTGTCCGCGCTGGATGGGCCTGACTGCCTGGAGCAGGTGGGCCCCTTGTCTCACTCGGTGGTCAGCCCTTGGGGGTTGGCTCGACTGTCCTGGGAAACCAATCAATTATTAAAATAATACGACTTATCGAACCACTGAGTTCTATAAACCTCCTCTCCCCCCATGGGATGAACTGGACTCTCCCGTAGAAACCTTCCCAGGCATAGTAGGCCGAGTCTGGCGAGCTTGGCAACACCAGGGCTTGGGAGCTGGATTAGGCTGAGTAGCTTCCTGCACCAGCCACCCGAATGGCCGCTGGGGGAAGGTCCATCACGCAGAAGGAGCCCACCACATTCTGTCTCTCTCGCTCTCTCTCTCTCTCACACACACACACACAACACCCCACATGCACGGCAGGTGTGCCAGGCCAGGCCCCAAGAAATACTACTTAGGCTTCTATTGGCAGAAGACAAACAAATCATCCATGTCTTCCCTAACACAGCTAAGGTAAGAGGCGGAGGCCCTTCTGAGGACCAGAATTTCCACTAGCGACCATCCCTGTTCAAGACTAGCAGCTCCAGCAAGAAAACCTTTCCTTTCTATAACGTGCCGTGTGGCCACACCCTTGGTTCTGGAGTTGATATTTGGCAGGAATTAATCATTCTGTTCACACTGGAAATTTTAGACAAGTCAATCCGTTCCCATCTGACTGGTGTTCCCTTGCTGGTAGTTAAGTAAAGGTGAAGGAAGGAAAAGCTGGAAATGGGGTGGGTGTCAAGGAAGTAGTCAGTGTCTGTGGGCTTGTATTCGGACACCTTTTCTGGGTGTAGGAGCACCAGCTGCACATCCTGAAGGGAACTCCATAACACACTCGGTCCCTGAACGTTAGGACTTTGAGGCAACGGTGGGGGGGCTGAGGACTCAGCTAGACACCTGTTTCCCTATAGCCAAGGTAGGTAACTTTGGGGATTTCCTGGCATACACAATAACTTGCTGTTTGGGGAAGAGCATTTTCTGACCCAGGATTCAACTACCACAAACCGGGCCTAAGACTCAGAATAACCCACTGCACTTAAGGCTGGCACCCTGTCTGACCCTGGGATGAACCCAACGCTTAGCTAATTGGGCGCCCCCAACTTAGTGTCCAGCCTTCATGCCAATGAGCTGAACACCGGAAGCACAGAACCCACCAGGGCAAAATCCCGCGTAGTTTTTTGTTTGTTTGTTTGTTTGTTTGTTTGTTTGTTTAAGCAGGAGCACAGATGTGATCTGGACGCTCAGACGCCAGCCAGCTGTTAACAGTTACACAATTACATTTCAACAGTTAAAATCTTGTTCAAAAAAATTGTTTATCCTTGTGGGAGTTAGACGCTGGATTTGTCTCTGTCGAAGGAGGTGGGGACAGTCCTTCGACCGACTGCACCGTCCCTGTCCCAAAGCCTCTGGCCACTAGCAGCCTTGGGGCGAGTGCGGGACGCAGATGTGGGCACTGGGCTGGGAAAGGCCCTAGCAAAAGCCGCTGGGGGCTCTTACTTTCCCCTGCGGGAGGAGCAAAGGGGTAGAGGCTGTTGCTGGAGCCGGTGGGTCACCTGTGGCTGCTGAGGTCTGGTAGGCAGTTTTCTCCGGAGACCTCTCGGCTCGAACAGCGACACTCCCTGGGCTTCTGCCGGCCACGGCCAGGCACAGACCATTTCTCGTTTCTGCGCTCTGGTGCGCAGGATGCGGGAGACAAGCCCGGGACGCGGGGACTCTAACGCACACACGCCAGCCACCTCTGCGGAATGTGGCGACAGCCCAGGCCACTCTCAGCGACCGTCAGGGACCTCACAAATAGTTGGTGCAGATTCCACAGTGAACATTAATATTTTACTGGCCAATTCGTTAAAAAGAAAACAAAACAAAAAGAACCACATTGGCAACGCTTAAGAGAATTGGAAGGCGAGGAGCTGATTTCATTTTCTGCGACCCAACAACCTATCCGTGTACAGGCCCATTCGAGGTGGGGGGCGGCTTTGTGGATTTTCACTGCTTATTGAAATGTCCAAGCCCTTTTGAAGGAATGCTCTGAGGGGAGGGGAGGGGGCTCCCGCTAGGAATTCAGAAGCAGAATACAACCTTGTCGCTCACCTATGAAACTGACAACCTGAACGGGGGCTTCCTTCTATTTACTCAGAAAGGTGGGGTTTTGGTCTGTGTACCCAACAAATGTCTACAAGACATTAATATGGGAAGAAAGGAAAGCGGAAAAAGCAACACAAATTCTATGCATAATCTTTACTCATTTTAAATGTGCCATTTTCCCAGAAAATGGCCACAGGATGTTGGTTCTGATTCAGAAACAGAGAAGAGCTCTTACTCTTTCAGAGAGTGTTTACTATGACAAAAGTAGATGGATACCTTCTTTGTCAACTGGAAGAAATATCTGGGATGGAATTTATGGGAAATTCACCATTCAATAAATTGCAGTAAGCAGGTACTTGTGAAAGAGAGAAATAAATAAGGATGTAGAAAGTGGTCAGAATTATAGCAACAAGAAAAACTGATCGTTCTGGTGTAGGGGGTGGGAATGGGAAGTTGAGATTTCCTGAATCAAGCCAGTTGGTTTTGTATTGGGGATGCAGTGTTTCTAGGGTGACACCGGTAATAGCTAACATCTGTACAGACTGCACATATTGTAGCTTATTTAATTTAAGGGACTTGAATAGCTAGCTGTGTGACCTTGGGAAAATTATATAACCTCTCTGGGCCTCAGATTCTCCTTTGTAAAATGTAAATGTTATACAGATTCTTTTTTGTTTTTGAGACAGAGTCTATCACCCTCAGAAGACTGTGGCCTCACTGCTCACAACAACCTCCAGCTCTTGAGCTTAGGCAATTCTTCTGCCTTAGCCTCCCGAGTAGCTGGGACCACAGGCGCCCACCACAATGCCCAGCTATTTTTTTGTTGCAGTTTGGCCAGGGCCAGGTTTGAACCCACCACCCTTGATATATGGGGCCTGCGCCCTACTCACTGAGCCATAGGCACCACCCTGTTATACAGATTCTAAGATCCCTGGGTCCCCTCTAGAGAAGCTAGCTAGCCAATGGGCCCTGTGACTCAAGGAGAGTTGAACCTTTATTTAAGCACTTCCTTTAGCCAGGTAAAACTTACCTGGTTGGGCTTCCTAGGAATGTATTTTCATATGATAAACAAAGGTCATTCCCCCCCCCAATCAGACAATAGTAAGTGAACAAATATTAGTGGGAAGCCTTCCATGCCAAGGCCGTGTAGTAGTGGTAGCAATTGGCTGGTGCCTGTTTAGAAAGCCAGATCCTTCCTTAGCACCAAGCAGTTTCCTTAGGGGTAGAAGCCCCACTCTCAGTGGGGGTACCAAATCCCTGCTATTTCCAAACCTTTCCCTCTTTGGAATTTAAAGCAGCTCTGTGCTCACCCACTACTAATATTTAAAATCCATAACTTTCACCCAATGAGCAAAACCAGATTTCTATACCCAAATACTACCCACTCTCCTTAGGCTCTTTATTTTCCTTGATCTCCTGGCTGTAAGAATATATTTTGGATAGAGAAACCAGAAAAATGTATTATCTGCCTTGGGTTAGAAACCTTGGTGCTTCCTCCATAAGAAAAGACAGCTGTTTTTCCTCATCCTATGCTCCTGCATCCTGGTACCTAAGTGGTAAAACTTTAGCCCACCAATGACTTCTCATGAATTTGGGAGCTTTTCCTTAGGTAGAAAGGACCAGAAACCCAGTTTTTGAGAGGAAAACATTCTTCACTCCACTGGCAAGGACACATCTGCTCTTGTGAATGAAGCCTGGGCAGCTGTGGTCAGCTGCGGCCCCTCCCTGCTGTTCAGGATGAACATGTTGGGATCCTTTGTGGCCTGATGGGGCCAGACAGGTGGTGGACTCTGGGGAGGCCCCGCAGAAAGGACACTGTTATTGATTTCCTTCCTGGAGATGTTAGCTGAGTGTGCTGTGGCAGGGCAGGGTGTGGGTGTTGGGGTCAAACCACCTATTATTCAGCCTTTCTTTATGTGAGTGGATGGCTGATTGAGTGCAATGGTTGAAAGACTCCCTAAACACCAAATTAAGCAGAGATTAAGCAGTTTTTCCATAGCAGTACAGACTGCCAAGCTGGATCATTTTATCAGACAGTATTCTCTTCCCTCTCACATTTGCTTAATTATCCTGGGAATTCAGGTCAAAGCAGGGCGAGCATGCATTAGATAATATTCTTGATCCAAAAAGAACTCAAGTAGATTTACTTGGTAAGTTGGGTAGAGACAGCTTGTTATGTGGGTCACTGCACTCCCCAGTTTCCTGGAGCCACAAATAGTAGGCAGAGGCAGGTCCCCCAAGCTGGAGCAAACACTGGGGACCTTTGAGCAGGGAGGGTGCTGTGTCAATGATCTGTGGATTTAAGGAGTGTCTCATCTGCCTGGCAAGGCAGCCTGCCCCTTCCGGCAGCCTCCCACTACCTACCCCTCTTGCAGCCCCGGCCCTGGCCACCAGCAGGATCCTGGAAGCCCAGACCCTCTGTGAGGAATGTGAAATGGCCTCTACACAATTAGTGACAAAGAGATTCTCTTTGATTAACCGGGTTGCAGCTACCCCTACAGTTTTCTTGTCACTTTATTTACCTGGGTCTCTTTCTTCCTACCCTTTTCTGCCTTTAAAAGTCTCTGGCTATGGCATCATGGGGTTGCAGCTTCAGCCTCACTCCAACCCAAACCTCAACCTTCCCAAACAAATTTGCACCCCCCCCCCAATGATTTGCTATCAGCTTTTCTGGCCAGGAGACAGCAGCAGCAGCGTAGGGACAGAGAAGGACAAGAAAGAAGGATGCTTCCAAGCAGCAGGAGTTAGTAATGGTTATCCCAGTCCCTTCTGGGTTCTCTAAGAAACCTACTAAGCACCTAGGACTACTAAAGCTCTGCATTGGGTCTGATGCAGGTGGCTCCAGCATCCTCCCAGGGCTACACTCAGAGGCTAGAGATGCTGCCCTCGTCCAGAGTGAACCTCCAGAGGACAGCCATGGGCCACCAACTTGCAATGGGCTAGGGCTGTCCAAATGAAAAGCCACTGAATCTTCCATCCCTTCTGCCACCTTCAACCCCTTCCTGACATCTCTAATAATCCTGCCCCCTCTATGTTCCCAGCCGGGCCCCCTCTTGGCTTAGAGTGCAACCTGGATGTACAAGGACACTTCCACACTGAGAATTTTTACTAGGTTTTTTCCCTCACCAAACATCCCAGACCCTGGAACCACAATCAGGCCGGGCTACTGCCAAGAGACACATTTTTGCAATGAGGAAACCGATTCATATTCTTTTGGTGGCTGGAGCACCCCAAGCCAGCCTGAGCCTTCCCTAGGGCCTGGCCAGCTCTGAGGTCCAGCTTCACCCCAAGGGCCAGAGCAGCCTTGGACACTCCCAAAGCAGATAGGTGTGTAAGCCAGAGAGGCTTCTCCAGGGTAGAGCACAGAGACACAGCTGGAAAACTGGGACAATTAGCCAGTGGCCAGCAGCTCCAGCCATAAAAACGCAGGAAGTGGCCACCACAGGGAGGAGGGATGGCTGTCCCCAATAAAATGATTGTTCCAAAGAATGCCTGCATTCCGAAGACATGGGCTGGAGCCTCAGCCTAGGCTTCCAGGGCTCAGGCCTGGGGTGGGGGGGGAGTTGTGGGGGATGGAAAGGGGGGGATTGTGTCTTCAGGAAGAAGAAGAAGACATTTTCTAGATCAAAAGTTCTCAGTGCCCGACACTTTGCCTCCCGCATTCCCCCTCCATCAAGTCTGCAGACATCCCTTTCTGCCATGCCCTCAGAGAGCTGGGATTTGTAATGGAGTTTGCAATTTACTTCCGGTTTTATTCCTTGGGAAGTCTGAGAATAAGGGACTGTCTGGGCCAGGCCTGGAGGGCCCCAAGAAGACCAGCTCTGGTCTCCTAACTCTTGAGCGGGAAGCTCCTTGGCTCCTGGGTACTTTGCTGCCACCCTCAATTTTAATCTTCTTCCTCACAGAACGCAAAGGAGGGGACCGGAAAATATAAGACGTGCAGCCCGCCTGGGCTAGTTTTGATCTCACTTAGGTCTGTCCGCAGAGGCAGCATGGGCAGCTGTCACCTGCAAAACGGGGAGGACAGTAACACTGGCTTTGTCCTGGATCTGGGAGATGTGAGGTGCCCACATGGAAAGCACTCCAGAAATGATGGGATGATGGCCGTAGGTGACAAATACCAAAGAGAAGCTCTCGCCAACGAGATGAACAAGTGCAGGTCTCCAGGAGAGCGGCAGCCGCGGGTTTGAGAGCTCTGTTATCCCCCTGGGCCAGGCCGCAGCGATCCTCACCGAGTCTGGCAGCGCCGACTGGGGCTCGCAGGGAAGGCAAACAGCGAGCGCTGGCCCACGCCACGGGTTGCTGACACCGAGGGAGATGGGCGCGCGCGAGCCAAGTCTCGCCGCCTTTGTGCTCATGGCAGGGCTAATTCCTGATCACCGCTGCGCAGCTTCGGTCTCCACGGTGGCCAATTCCAACCCTGGGTCCCTTGGTCGCAGCACTCCCAAAGCCAAGAGAGTTCCTTTCTCTACCTTTCCTCACTCGTAGCTTTTCATTAGCAATAATTAATAATAGCCCCGAGTTGCCATTCCATTCCCTAGAGATGAAAAACAAATTTCTCCAAGAATGTTTTACTTTGTAAAGGAAAAAGTGTTTTTAAGGCATAGATATAATGTAAAACATGCTAGTAGCCATATTTAGGCTAGGCTCCTTTTCTTTGATTTTTAACCACTGATGTAAGTATAAGAAACATACAAGTTTAGCAGGCAAAATTTTCACAAACTGAATACTCCGTGCAAGGAGAAGCACAAGACACCGTTACCAACACCCTGGCAGTCCCTTCCGCTGCTATCCAGTGATGCTCTCCCAGGGAACCACTAGCCTAACTTGGTTTTTCAATTACGATTTTTGATTCTTGAATGTAAATGATTAAAAAATAAGTTGCCTTAATTTAACTCAAATACTAAATGTAAGAATTCGAAGATGCAGCTCAAAGCTAGAATCATAATTTATCTTGTTCAAGTGATTTCCTTGGGTAAGAAAACAAGAGATTGGCGGTGACAGTTGTTGCCTCCCCACCCCCCAATCCTTCTGGCTGGGAGCGCAGGGCGGGAAGGAATCGGCCCATCTCTTTGGGCTCTCCTTGTCACCTCCCTGGCTGGTCAGAGATATTCTCATCAAAGCAATGGCTTCCGTTTTCTTTTCTCTTTGGGGCAGAAGGAGTTTCTTGACCGCCCCCTTGCCTGCAAATGCATAAACAAGGACTGCTCCTGTCTCCAAGCCCAGATTCCCACCGAGATAGCTTTCTCTCCCCCTCTCTTTTGCAAGTCTCTTGATTTCATTCTTTGAACCTGTGATTGGAGGTTAAAGTGCACCAGGTTGGAAGGAGGAAGCTCTAAACAATAAAGGTTTGAATATTTAGCTGTGATCAGGTCGCTGCCCTCTCGCGAGCTCCCCCTCTTATCTTTTAAAATGCAAATTGTGTTTCGGGGGGTTGTGCGCTGAATGCTCGCTGCGCCTCGACGTCTCCAGCCATTGGTGTCTGTGTCATTACTAATAGAGTCTTGTAAACACTCGTTAATCACGTAAGGCCGCCGGCCAGGGGCTCCGCACGCCAGCCTGTGGCGGGTCTTCCCCGCCTCTGCGGCTCAGTGGGAAGGAGGTGGGAGGAAAGAAGGAAGAAAGGGAGGGAGGGAGGGAGGGAGGAGGCAGGCCAGAGGGAGGGACCGCCTCGGAGACAGAAGCGCCGCCGGGAGAGAGCGGAGCACCGCGGGCTGGGGCTCGGCCACCCGCCTCTCCCCGCTCCCCAGCCCCTTCCCCTTCGCGCCCCCGGCAGCCTCCAGCATTCGTTCCCAGGCAGCATGGTGAGGTCTGCTCTTGGGCTCTCGCCACCATGTACGTGAGCTACCTCCTGGACAAGGACGTGAGCATGTACCCTAGCTCCGTGCGCCACTCTGGCGGCCTCAACCTGGCGCCGCAGAACTTCGTCAGCCCCCCGCAGTACCCGGACTACGGAGGTTACCACGTGGCGGCTGCGGCCGCTGCGGCCGCGAACTTGGACAGCGCGCAGTCCCCAGGGCCATCCTGGCCGCCCGCATATGGCGCCCCGCTCCGTGAGGACTGGAACGGCTACGCGCCGGGGGGCGCGGCGGCCGCAGCCAACGCCGTGGCGCACAGCCTCAACGGGGGATCCCCGGCCGCCGCCATGGGCTACAGTAGCCCCGCGGATTACCACCCGCACCACCACCCACACCACCACCCGCACCATCCGGCCGCTTCGCCTTCCTGCGCCTCTGGGCTGCTGCAGACGCTCAACCCCGGGCCGCCCGGGCCGGCTGCCACGGCCGCCGCGGAGCAGTTGTCCCCGGGCGGCCAGCGGCGGAACCTGTGCGAGTGGATGCGGAAGCCGGCGCAGCCGTCTCTTGGGAGCCAAGGTAAGCGGCCCTTGGAGCCAAGGTGTCCCGCGCGAGGGCGCTCTGGGAAGGCGCTGGCCCGGCCGCCGGCTGCGGGGCGGGCAGCGTGTCCAGCGAGCTCGGGCTGTTTGGGAGCTCCGCGCCAGGGCGGCAGAACCAGGGGACAGATTCCGGGGGCTCTGTCCCCTACAGACTTCTGGCTACTGCACCTGGGAATGAATATTTTGAGCCTCACAGCACCGTGTTCAGGTTCGGGAAGAGGAGAGGCTTCCTTTCTCCAACAGTCCCTCATTCACGACTCTGAGCTACTTTGGGGGAGCTCCCGGGAATGCTAGCGTGAGCACGGCTAGCAGGAGCCGGATCAGTCCTTTGCCTTTGCTGCGGCCGTTGCTCCTAGCTTAGCTTCTTGCCCCAGAGGAGAAGGAGCCTCGAACTCCATCGGGCCGGGTCTACACCATTCTTCTCCGCGCTCTCTTTCCCCATCTAAGCCACTCATGAAGAGAGGTGGCCTGAGAGTTGTCAGGGGGCTGGTGAAGCAGCGCGTGGGGCCAGGTCTGGCCACTCGGGCCAATTCGAGGTATGGGAGCTGCGGGGAGTAGAGAGGGCGGGTAACGCTGAGGTCGCTGGAAAGAAGGTGCTGGCCCCAGGAGCTAAGGGGTCTGGGGCTTGCCGGTCTCTGAACCTTTTATATACGAAGGGGTTATTCCTGGCAAAAGTTGGAAGGCTAGGGGCTAGCAATGGAGGGAGTCTTTTCTGTTTGAGGAGAGAGCAGGTAGAGGGGGAGAAAGCCTGGTAGGGATGCTGCTCCAGTTGGTGGTCATTTTCCCAAACCTTCCTTTCGAGGATGTCGGGAGTGTGTTCGCACATTTGTGTGTGTTCCAGACTCCGGGCTTGCTAGACTGAGGAGCCCATTGGCTCCTTCTGGTGTCATGATGTGCGTCCAGGTGGGAAGGAAGTGCGAATAGGTGTGATGGGGGGAGTCCTATCTGCGACCTCTTTTACCCCGAGAAGGCTTTCCCCAGACCTCAGCGCTTTCGCTTGTGTCGCTTTTCTCCTTGCTTGCCCAGTCGGGCTCGCATGCAGGTTATGGCCACTTTGGAGAGGTTTACAGCCAATTACAGCCGCATAAATCAGAGCGGCTATTGGGGCTGTGTCTGGGCATCAGTTAGTTTTGGCATCTCTGTGCACAAGCGGAGGAGAGTCGGGTGGGAAATGCGGCCGCCCCTGAAGAAGGCCGCAGATCAGCCTTGGGCTGGCCCTAGAGACTTGTCTTGGTCCCCTCCCCAAGAGGAGGCGGCGGCGCGCTCACAGACCGAGCTCCCAGTGACCCCCGTTTACATAGGCTGACTGGGGCATGGTTGACTGGGGTCTTCGGCTGCCGAAGGGAGACCTTTTGCGTGTCCCGGGAGAATTGCAGGGGGGACAGGGCCGAGTGTGGGGGAGGGAAGGGAGCCGCAGAAGCCCAGGCCGCGGGGTCAGCAGATGAGAGGTCGCTGTGAAGTCCTGCGCGGAGGTGGCAAGGCCGCGGACGGCGCCGGGCGCCCTTGTGATGTTAATATGGGGTGGCCGCGCCTTGAGGGCAGTGCCCGACTTCTCTGCGGAGCGTCATCTGTCAAGGGGTAGAGGGGGTGGGGGGTACGCGGCCTGGCTCGCTTTGATATACACCTTCCCAGCCCTGCCATTGTCTCTTTTAGGGCCCGGAAAGAGGGTGGTGACTTTCGCAGTCAATAATGAATTCTGACAAGTCCCTCTCATCCCTCCCCTCCTTCTGCCCTCCTCCTTAGTTCCCAGGGGGTGCGGGGCGCCTCCAAGGCCCTTGGGGCGCGGGCCGGAGAGCGCGCAGGGTCCTGGTCGCCAAGTTTCCCCGTCTTCCCGGGACACTGAAAGGGCAGCACCCCAGCAAGGGTCGCTGGGAAGCACCTCAAGGCGAGTGTCGCTCCTGGGGTGTTCGGCCTGGGGAACTGCACTGTGCCCGGTCCCCAGCCCTGGGGACGTCCTTTGTAGCTCCAACCCGGCTCTCCACCTTATACTAATCTGCGTGACCCGATCTGATTCCTCATTTTCTCATCTGTAAGAAGGGGCAAGTGTCAATGGCAGCCGCGAGTGGGTTTGAGGCGGTAGTGCCTGTGAGCGCGCCCACCACGTAGACAGCTCTCGGGACGTGTCAGTTGCCTGCACTTTACTAGCGGGCTCGGGGTCGGGGCCGCAGCGTCCATTCAAATGCGCCTGCCGGCGGTGTTTATGTTAATGCGCCTGGCGGGGAGGGGATGAAAGCCGGGGCCGCCATTTGCTCAGTAGTGGTAATTCAAACAGAATGCGGTTGTTATTAAGGCATTGAAAGGGCTTTTCTTTGATAAGATCGCCTTGTCCTGCATTGTTTGCGGCTGTGTTCCCCTTTCAGCGGCTCGGGGGAGCTCCTTCTGATCCGGCCTGTATCTTCCCAGGGCGCTTTTGTTGTGGTTTGCAAAGGGTTTTACCTGAACAAAGTCGGCCTGCGGGGCATTAAACACCTCCAGGCAACTCTCAGACCCTTCAGATCTTTCTGTAGAATTGGGCACGGGGCGATTGAACCTGTTCAGCTGCAAGAAGACACCAACCCGGGACCCAACCACAGAGAACAGCTCCTGACCAGGGCTCTGACACCCAGGACAGACCTGGTGGAGGCACAGGCTCCTGCTGCTCCAACAATTGTGGACACTATTTGTCAAGGCCCTTCAGTAAAACAATCAATCCAGGATTTAATATGTTGACTCAATCCAATGAGCATAGATCACTGGTCAGGATAGCTCTGGCCAGGTTTGCTCCTGGAATAAATGGAGGATTAAAAAGAAAAAGTGCCAAATGCCAAACTGAGTTCCCCCAGGCATAAAATGTCCCCAGCGGGACTGGTTTTCGGCATGCCAGCATAGGCTCCGAATGCCAGAGCCCAGCTCAGAATTCTCCATTAAGGGGGAGGGGGTTGATTCTAGGGACTTGAGGGAACCTGTCAACTCGTGTACCCCACTTTCTATTTGTAGTACAGCAAACAGAAAGTAGCCTTAACCTCCACCTTTGCAACACAACCCCAGCTGTATTCAGGCTGGGCTTCCACTTCTGGTAGGCCTGAATATCTGGATGTTCCCTGCACTCTGGTTAGCGAACCCCCACCTCTTTCCCTTGGTGCCAAATACATGCTGGTATGACATTTGCTTTACCTAAAGAATGGTTGGGTTCTGCTATCTTTTGTGTGTATGACGTTTCAGGTGTTTTTTATTTTTTTTTTTATTTTTAAAAAAGCCACTTAATCCCAAGGTTAGTTTAGTTGCCCTCACTAGCCTCGTTCCTCCCCCCAGGACCCTCTGGGGGGTCTTGTCAGACTTGGCAGGAACCAGTCAAACCAGGGACCCCCTAGGGTGGTGGAGGAAGAGAAATGGCCCTGGGGTTAGGGAGGTTTGTCATTACCCATGACTGATGGGCTGCCTTGTAGTCCTCAGTCCTAACTTTTTCTTCCTCCACAGTGAAAACCAGGACGAAAGACAAATACCGAGTCGTGTACACCGACCACCAGCGGCTGGAGCTGGAGAAGGAGTTTCACTACAGCCGCTACATCACCATCCGGAGGAAAGCTGAGCTGGCTGCCACGCTGGGGCTCTCAGAGAGGCAGGTGGGAACCGCCCAGCTCCCCCTGGGCCTGGCCACTGCCTAGGGGAGAGTTGTGGGAATTAGAAGGCTGGCCATGGGGACCACCTAGTTCTGTGGGCAGATTACAGCAGGAAGATGAGCTCCATTTGCCTTTGGAGTACATTTTTTGTTGGTTTTTGCAGTTTTTGGCCTGTGCTGGGTTTGAACCCACCACCTCCAGCATATGTGGGCGGCGCCTACTCCTTTGAGCCACAGGCACTGCCTTTTTTTTTTTTTTTTTTAAGAGACAGAGTCTCGCTTTGTCACCCTCGGTAGAGTGCCATGGCGACACAGCTCACAGCAACCTCCAGCTCTTGAGCTTAGGTGGATTTTTTTGCCTCAGCCTCCCGAGTACCTGGGACTATAGGCGCCCACCAAACACCCAGCTATTTTTTATTGCAGTTTGGCCAGGGCTGAGTTCGAACCTGCCACCCTTGGTATAGGGGTCTGTCCCCCTACTCGCTGAGCCACAGGCACTGCCCTGGGGTACTTTTTAAAAAGATTTATTCTACCTCTGGTTAGTTGTCTCCTTTGATGTTATTTTGTTTTTCTATTTTGAGGGATCTGAGAGGTGTAAGAAAAAGCCAATGGTATTAGATTAAAATAGAATTCTATTTGGGTCAATAAAGACATATTGAACATCTTTTCTTTTTGTTTTTGGTGATGGACTGAGGAAGAAAAATGTTAACCGATTTCTGCTAATAAAAACTAGAGGAGTGACATTTTGTTTCATAAACACTTTCTATATAGTCTAGAAAAAAGCAGGCCAAATTCACATCCAGGAAGCCATGCATGATATCTCAAATTCAGCTCCAAGGCGAGGAATATTACATTTCAGTTCAGCTTTGAGGGGCCAAAGGTTGTCATTTAAAGTACACTGGCCTCCTTTTGCTTGTATAGAAAGGGCCTTGCAGTCCTGAGACTCTGAACTTTTCCAGTAAAGTTATAGATAAAGGTTGCTTTGAAAAGAAACCTGGGGAGCAAGGGAGGAGGAGGACTTTACCTGAGAATGAACTTGGCTTCTCAATGGCTGCAGAGATGGGCCCAACAAAAGCTTCTAGAAGGATTTGGGGTTCCATAGTTGAGGAGGGAGACATTGGTGATATTGATGGATACTGTTTCTCGTTCCTTCTTGTTATTGCCTTCTATATATTTTTTTCACCTTTTCATTTCCAGGTTAAGATTTGGTTTCAGAACCGAAGAGCAAAGGAAAGGAAAATCAACAAGAAGAAGTTGCAGCAGCAGCAACAGCCACAGCAGCCGCCACCTCCACCGCCTCCCCAACAGCCTCCCCAGCCTCAGCCTGGTCCTTTGAGAAATGTGCCAGAGCCCTTGAGTCCTGTGTCTTCCCTGCAAGGCTCAGTGCCGGGTTCTGTCCCTGGGGTTCTCGGGCCAACTGGGGGGGTGTTAAACCCCACTGTCACCTAGTGACCCACGGTGGTCGGCAGCGGCAGAGCAATTCCAGGCTGAGCCATGAGGAGCATGGACTCTGCTAGAATCCTCAGAAGAGACCCCTCCACTCCTACCCACAAACACATACCTACAAACCTAGCTCTAGAGGAAAAATGCGGGCCAGGACAAGTGGGATGGAGGTCTCAAGGAAGATATTCTCCCAGATTTTTACTTTTTCCAGTCTGGCTTTTTCTGCCATTGAGGAGACAGGAAATGACTACTGGGCTTCATTCAATACTGGCAGAAGCAGTGCCTGGACTGACCACACTGACCAGGCTTTCAGCTTTCTCCTCCCCAGCTTTTGCCTCCAAGATCCGTAGGCTGCATGCCTGGCTGGAACTGAGGGAGAGAGGGACTCAGGAACTCACTCTTGGAGCCAAGATGACTACTGCCTGCTTACAACCACCCAAGGCCTAGCTGGCCCTCCTGCCTCAGGGCAGGCGAGATTTAAACTGCAAAAGCCAGAGGCAGCTAAGATAGAAGGCTGGACTGACCAAAGACTGCAGAACCCCCAGGTGGCCTGTGTCTTTTTTCTCCTCCCTCTCCAGATCAGGAGAGGCATGGCTGGTGTAGGGTGGTGTGTGGTGGGAGGGGGTGGTTATTGGGACTCCAGGCCTGACAAGGGGCCCCAGACAGGGCTTGTTTAGAAAGCCTGTCACCAGAGCTTCTCTGGGCTGAATGTATGTCAGTGCTATAAATGCCAGAGCCAACCTGGACTTCCTGTCATTTTCACAATCTTGGGCTGATGAAGAAGGGGAGTTTTTGTTGTTGCTGCTGTTTGGGTTGTTGGTCTGTGTAACATCCAAGCCAACATTCTAAAAGCCTTCTGGATCTATGGGAAGAGAAGCGATATGGTGAAGGGAAGTGGGGGATAGTTGAACACTTTTGAATTTTTTTTTCTAAAAAGAAAAAAGATAAATGAGCATTCCTGATTTCAGATTTTGTATTTATGGATTTTTTGTTCAGTTTTTGTCTGGATTTTTTTTTTTTTTTTTAAGAAATATCCTCTCTGCTTGTGAGCTAGAATCAGAAAAATCAGGGAGTGGGTGGAGAAGGTTATCTGGACAGCCCCATTTTACCCCAGAGCGTCAGAAGCCTGAAGGAGCAGGTTCTGAGACCTTCCCTGCCCCCAAGCCTGAGCCCAGCCTTGGAATGTGTGGTTCTCCTGGGGGTGCCTTTGGGCAAAATACACATCTGAATGGTCAGCTGCTTCCCAGCCGCCTAGAATTATGGGGGGTGGAGGTGAGAGGGCCCCCTCAAAGCATCTCATCAAATCCACAAGGAGGCAATTGCAAAGGCCAGGCAAGTCCCCTCTTCAGTGACACCTTCCTCCCTAGGGATGCCTCACAATCTAGCTAATTACACATAGCATTGTGTGAACAAAAACATTTCCCCCCCTGTTGCTCAAGACAACCTTTATGCAAGTATAGTCTTCTGGGAATCACTGGGCATTTCCATGAGCCCTTCTGCCTCCACTTCCTTTCCTGTTCCTGAGGTTTCCTTATCCCATCTCCTCCCTTCTTCCCAAAGAAGAATTCAAGACCCAGTGTAAGAAGATCGCTTCAGTGATGGCTGCTCCACTGGGGACTTGGCTGCCGTCCTTGAGGTTTTTGGTCCTGGAGGCCCTGGAGCTGGACGCTCCCGGCAGGGCCTAGGGGAAGGAGGGTTTAGGCCTCCATTTCTTCCCACCAGCACCTTAGGGCCTAATCATTGCCTCAACAGAGTGGGGAGGCCACTCGAAGGCTGCTGAGGAGGACGCGCAGAGCTGGGACACAGCAAGAGGCATAAATGCCCTCTGCAGCGCCTCCCCAATTCCGCCACCCTTCCGGGTGGCGAGCTCTCTGGGACTGGAAAAGGGGTTCTGGTGGGTGGGGCCTGCGGGCGCCAGTCGGAAGCCCGAGGAAGGGGCGTGACCCGCCTTTCAGCGCGGATCGCTGGGGCGGGGACTGCCGGAACCAGAGGGAAGCCGGGTTGGGATCCGCTGGGCTAGGGGTCCTGGTTCAGGGCCGCTGTGCTGCCGGTGCCCCCCGGTCTCCCGGCACAGGTAGGGAGCTCGGGCCCACGCCCGGCCGCGCCCACACGCCCGCCCCCGGCAGCCGCAGTTGCTATGCGTTGCTGTGAAACGCCTGTCAATAAACGCTGTTTGGACAGTGGAGCGAGAGCACAAGGGTTGTTTGCTTAGTGGTTAGAGGTTCAAAAGTCGTCATTGTCCCGCTGCAAGCGATTACACGTTCTTCCCCTTCCCGGGGCTCGGCCCCCGTGAGCGCAGAGGGGGGACCAGGGAGGGGAGCTCGGCTTTCCCCTGACGTGCATCACCCGTTTCGCTATTTCGAGCGCCCTCCGGGCCTCCCAGACCACTGAAAAGACGCAAAAACCAGGGTCCTCCCCAGCAAGGGAGATCTCTGCGTTTCTAACGCCGAGACATCGTGTCACCTGCGGAGCAAATCCAAGGAGTTAGGGACGTGGCGTGAGGGGCAGCACAACCTGATGAGTTTAGGGAGGCCTGCGTGGGGAGCCAGGGACGACGCTGGACCAGGTGACTTCGGATTCTGAGCGCCTTGGGCACTGGGCACTCGAAGCGCAGTCATTGGCATAGACCACGAGGGGGCGCGCGCGCTCTGGGAAGAGAAGGGGAAAGGGCTCCAGTGCTCAGCTGGTTGGAAGGTGCAATCTCCGGAGCCTCTCCCAACCCGGCTGCTCCCAAACAGGGGCACTATGAGATTTTCCCACTTTGGCCGTGCGTCTACTGAAACTAAGTTCAGGCGAGGGAAATTCCTGGATTTGGTGAATGTTCAAGAAAAACAAAATTGGGAGAAGGGGGATATCCATGCCATTCTAAAAGGGTCATTTTTGCACAAGATGTATCTGTATCTATTGTGTTTTTAAAAATTACAGTAATATGGGCATGGTTTTAATATATGGCAAGACTGGAAATTTAGCATAGATAGTATAAATTTAGTATAAACAAGGGTATAAAATGTACCAGTATTGTGGAACTCATGTGCAGAGAAAATAGCTGAAGTCTTTTTTATTTTTCTGTGAACAATTTGTGACTTTATCACGTTCATACAATAAAATTAACAAATGGACTGATGATTAAAGCAAGAAATGTTTCGATGAGTTTAATGAGTTTCACATCTTTCTAACAATATCTAGTCAAGAAAATTAGTCTTACTAGCAATCTGAATATATAAACAGCAATATTTTTGCTGTTATTCCCAACCACATAGGAAATATTAAGAGAAGGCAATAAGCAGAAATGAAAGCAATCTCAGCTACAGAATGACAAGAGAAGGTTATATGTTTTCCAGGGCCACTATCTGCACCTTGCTTTAGAGACTGGCTGCTTACTCAGCCAGTCTTACTCAGCTTACTGGCCTTGGGAAGATCACAACCTCTGAGCTGCCACTTCCTGGTCTCATGCGGATCAAATGAGGTAATCAGCGAATATAGCTTTATACACACTTAAGATTATATTCCAATTATAAGATGAGCTGCTTCTTGAACTACTTTCTGTAAAATGCTGGATAGTCTTTACAGAGAGCTTTTGAATAAGATGAGTTTTCAAATCACAATAGAATAACCCCTTTCCAGAATAGCCTCACCTCTGCTGTTTCCTGATTACCTCTGTTTAGGCATCTGCATAAAATCTTGAGTGGCAAAGCACTGACATTCCAGATGTGAAGATAAGTTACTGATCTGCATAGTCTACTTGCCCTTTCATTTCCCAGTGTTTCCAAACACAGTCTATTTTCTGGTCGCCCTTAGGAGAATCTAGATTAGTTGAGGATGTAGTTGAGAACCTTCCCATTTTCTATCAGTACAATTTTAACCCAAAAGAAGCAGAGAGGCAGGCTCGGCGCCTGTGGCTCAACAGGCTAAGGCACCAGCCACATACACCTGAGCTGACGGGTTCGAATCCAGCCCGGGCCCCCAAACAACAATGACAACTGCAACCAAAAAGAAAAAAAAACAAACAGCTGGGCGTTGTGGTGGGCTCCTGTAGTACCAGCTACTTGGGAGGCAGAGGCAGGAGAATTGCTTGAGCCCAGGAGTTGGAGATTGCTGTGAGCTGTAATGCCATGGCATTCTACCCAGGGTGACAGCTTGAGGCTCTGTCTCAAAAAAAAAAAAAAAAAAAGCAGAGGCAGATACTCTAGATGGAATTAAAATTTCATTATTTTATAACAATTCCCACCCAAACATGTCAATATTAATTCTGTACTCTTTCAGGAGCCACCCCAAGAGGCTGCTGAACTTTTAATTCTCTAGGGCTGATTCATCCCTAGAAGTCATTTAAAGACAAAAATTTTACTTTAGTCTCCAGGATTCTCCCTTACATTAAAACTACATTAAAATTGATCTTGTGTTGATTTAGTTTTGCTTTGGAGGATAAGAAAAACCTTCATATCTATTTAAGGTGGATTAATTTTTAAATATTTTTTTTTTTTTTGAGACAGAGGCTCAAGCTGTCACCCTGGGTAGAATGCCATGGCATTACAACTCACAGCAATCTCCAACTCCTGGGCTCAAGCAATTCTCCTGCCTCTGCCTCTCAAGTAGCTGGGACTACAGGTGCCTGCTACAGTGCTCGGCTATTTTTTAGTTGCAGTTGTCATTTTGGTTTGGTGGGCATGTGCTGGATTGGAACCTGCCAGCTCAGGTGTATGTATGTGGCTGGCGCCTTAGCCGCTTGAGCCACAGGCGCTGAGCCAATTTTTAAATATTTAAAATAAAACATTTATCTTCTTAAATCACAGTTAGACTATACATACTTCCACCACCACCCCAAAACTCCTACTTCAGTCATTTTTCCTTTTGCTTCTTGCTCTTCTGGGAAAATGTGCATTACAATTTTGGGAAACCCAGCAGGTTTTTAGCTATGGGACTAGCTGTGTGATACTGGGCCAAAACACTCAACATCTCTTTTTCTTAGCCACAGATCAGAGGAAATGTATCAATTTCTTATATCATGATTTTCTAGAAGGTTATGAAATTATATCTAGAAAAAAAAGTCAAATTCCAAATAAAAGCAGAAATCTATCAGTTCTAAAGATTATACCAACATTTACCTGGCCTTTCTTCTTGCTGTCAGTCTATAGAAGATGTGGGCAAGCACTTAGGTGACCTTTTGGCTCCCATGTCCCTAGTACCCAAACACTTTTGCTTTAATACCAGCTTTCATACATTTGCTTTAATAACAGCTTTTCCAAATTGGAATTTGTCCTTAAACACAATAGATACAGGTACTATCAACTAAGTTGCCAGATGTCCAAAGTTAAACAATCTTTTTTTTTTTTTTCTGCAGGATCCTGGCAATTCCATACTAGGGAGATTTAATTCATAAACCAGAGTACAATCAGTTTTTTGTTTGTTTGTTTGTTTTTTAGAGACAGAATCTCACTTTGTCACCCTTGGTAGAGTGCCATGGCTTCATGGCTCACAGCAACCTCCAGGTCCTGGGCTTAGACAATTCTCTTGTCTCAGCCTCCCAAGTAACAGGGACTACAGGCGCCCGCCACAACGCCCGGCTATTTTTTTGCTGCAGTTCGGCCAGGGCCAGGTTTGAACCCGCCACCCTTGGTACATGGGGCTGGCACCCTACTCACTGAGCCACAGGCACCACCCGGACTACAATCAGTTTTGATCCATGAAAAAGACTTCCCTGAGATGAAAGTGTTACCAAACCATCCTTTCATATACATACACATTTATTTAAAAAATACTTATCTCCTTTCTTGGGCTGAGGTATCTAACAGTTTATCAGCAAGTAAGAACCCCAGGCAGTTCATGCATTTTTTTTTTTTTTTTTGGTAGGGACAGAGTCTCACTTTATAACCCTTGGTGGAGTGCCATGGCATCACACAGTTCATAGTAACCTCCAACTCCTGGGCTCAGGCGATTCTCCTGCCTCAGCCTCCCGAGTGGCTGGGACTACAGGCGCCTGCCACATGCCAGGCTACTTTTCTGTTTTGCAGTTCAGCCAAGGCTGGGTTTGAACCTGCCACCTTTGGTATATGGGGCCAGTGCCCTACACGATGAGCCACAGGCGCCACCCAGTTCATGCATTTTTATATCTGAATTTTAACTTCTAGGAAAGGAATTCTTTCCTAATTATTCCTGTGTTATCTCAGAACTTTCAGGATTGACAGTCTGCTATCATAATACTGAAGTATGGCAATAATAGGCTTTGTACAAGTGGTAGTTGATAAATTCCTTTCCAACCTCAGGAAAACAAACAATAAAAACAATGTAGCAGCTAAAGTCATTGTAGTACAAACATACAATGGCTTATTGTGTGGCATTTAAATAATTTTAATTTATTGATGATTAGTAGAATCAGTGACAAAGATTAAGAACCTAAACCACAGATTAGAATTTCTTTTTCTTTCTTCCTTTCTTTCTTTCTTTTCTTTTGAGATAGAGTTTGACTCTGTCGTCCTGGGTAGAGTGCCACGGAGTCATAGCTCACAGTCTTGGGCTTGAGCAATTCTCTTGCCTCAGGCTCCTGAGTAGTTGGGACTACAGGCCTGTGCTACCACACCCAACTAGTTTTCTATTTTTAGTAGAGATGGGGTCTCACTCTTGCTTAGGCTGGTCCCTGAACTCTTGTGCTCAAGCAATCCACCCACCTCAGCCTCCCATAGCAGTAGGATTATAGGTCTGAGCCACTTGCCATGGAGATTTGGAATTGTTAGAAATGACAGGGCAGGCTGGGCACCTGTAGCTCAGCAGTTAGGGCACTAGCCACATACACAGGAATTGGCGGGTTCGAACCCAGCCCAAGCCTGCCAAAAAACAATGACAAATACAACCAAAATATACCTGGGCAATGTGGTGGGCGCCTATAGTCCCAGCTACTCAGGAGGCTGAGGCAAGAGAATCACTTAAGCCCAAGAGTTAGAGGTTGCTGTGAGCTGTGACACCATGGCACTCTACCAAGGGTGACATAGTGAGACTCTGTCTCAAAAAAATAAAAAAGAAAAGAAAAAAGAAAAAAAGAAATGACTAAGGCAGGTCTTCTACTCATGAAAGACACACAGTATACTGTTCTTTCACTCTGTATATGTAATGTTTTTTAAACCACAAACACAAAACTCAATAGAACTAGATTCCCTTTTTAGTCTTCACTTTACCCCACTATCTATTTTCTAGACAGAATTATGGTAGGGTATATGTGCATTGCCAGAAACAGAAGAAGGATATAAATGAGCCAGAACCAGAGATCACTGTCCAGTAAATAACAGTATAGAAGAGGGCAGGAAGAACAAAAAGGTAGATATAAAAAAATTAGTGTTTCCCCCCTTGAACTACTTTATTAAAAATGTTGCATTTTTCAGAAATCCCAATTCCTGTTTGTCTTTATTTGCTCCTATTATTTTCATCCTATCTATAAATTTCATATCAACATCTTTAATACTTTTAGGGAGCTGCCAGTGATACATACATATCATGTTACATGGCACATTAGACACTGATTCAGAGCCTCCCAACTGGAGAATGGCAGTTCTTAGGCATGATCACAAATCTACAGGCAACCTACAATCAAAATTTAAATATTTCCCTTGTCTATAGAAAAGTGAGGCCCTTGAAATGTACATCTGGTGTTATGATTGGTTGTCTTTAGTGGACCCTTGGCCAGAATGGAAAACTAAAAAACTGTCACTAGAGGTGGCTCACCCTGTAGTCCTAGGACTCTGGGAGGCCAAGGAGGAGGGAAGAATCCTCGAGTTCAGAAGTTCAAGACCAGCCTGAACAAGAGTGAGACCTGTCTCTATTAAAAATAGAAAAATTAGCTGGTTGTTGTGGCCAGATCCCTGTAGTCCCAGCTACTTGAGAGGCTGAGATCCTCAAGGAGGATCCCTTGAGCCCCGGAGTCTGAGGTTGCTGTGAGCTATGATGACACCACTGCACTCTAGCCTGAGCAACAGAGTGAGACTCTAAGGGGGGGAAAAAGCTACCATCGAAAGGTCATGACATCTGAAGTTGTTCCGTGGGTAAATTTTTTCAGATGGACTTGTTATTACCGAATAGAGCTGAGCGCTACTTTTGCTAATCTACAGATGGGCAAAATCGACAAGAAGCAAGTGCTCTTTCCTCAGCCCTAACTTTAGTTTTCTTCCACCTTTCACCTCTGCCTCAGAAAAACGATTGTCTCAATTTGAACCTGACTATTTTAGACAGAAAAATGGATGAAACTGGTTCTTTGCTTATGCCCAAATAGGCGTCCACAATATGCCTGGGGGAAGCATTCGGTCTGGTATCAAGACATCTGTGCACCGCTCCAGCCCTTAGAGAAGATACAGTTCGGGCAACAGCGACTCCGCCCCCAACCCTGCCGCGGGGGCGGAGACGTCGCGGGTCTCCCCGCCGCACACGAACTCAGCCTCCCACCCGTCTCGTAAGGCCGATCAGGGCGCATCTCCCAGAGGGTTTGGGGCGGAGATGTGCAGCCAGGTACCGGTCGCAGGCCCGCCCCAGCCAGCCCAGCCAGCATGCCACTAAACCTCCTGCTGTTTTCTTTTTGTGGAAACACGGGCTGATCTCTAACTCTTGTCCTTAAACGACCTCGTGCCTCAGCCTCCCGCAGTAGAGGCGTGAGCCATGCACCAAGCCATGGGATAATTTTTAATTTTTATTTATTTGCATTTCATTTCCCTTCACTTATTGAGACAGAGGCTCTCTCTGTCGCCCTGGGTAGAGTTCTATGGCATCATAGCAACCTCAAATTCCTGAACTCAAGCCATCCTCCTGCCTCAGCCTCCCGAGGCGCTGGGATTACTGGCACCAGCCACAACAGTCGCCTATTTTTTCTATTTTTGGTAGAGACAAGGTCTCGCTCTTGCTCGGGCTGGTCTCGAACTCCTGAGCTCAGGCGATCCTCCCGCCTCGGCCTCCTAGAGCACTAGGATTACAGGCGTGAGCCACAGCAGCGGCCATGGGATGAATTTGAAACAGCTCAGACGCAGGCAGCTATGGAGAGGAGGTGCTGAAAACCTGGGCCACGGGCGCGAGGAACAGCGGAGTCCATCGTTTGGCCAGCGACGGTGGCGACCTGGCCCGAGGGAGTATAGTTTGAAAGGGGAGGACAGGAGTGTTCGTGGGTTCTGCCCCCTCAGCGCTCCCCCCACCGGCCTCCTGGCACCGGGTCTCCGAGGTCCCCGGCAGGCGGCGCTGCCGCTCCGGCTAAGCAGGCGGAACAGCGGGTCGGGGTGCGGCGCAGCCCGCGGACTCTGGCCCCGGGCCTGCTGCTGTCGGAGAGGCGGGGCTCGGGGCGGGGAGCTGCAGGACTGAGCCGCTGCAAGAAGAGCCCGGGGGCCCCGCGGCCCTTCCCCGCCCCCTCGACGGCTTTCCTGACTTCCCTGCCGGGGCTCGTGTTAGGGCTCAGGGGGTGTCACCTTTTTCAGGTTTCTCTTCACGGCCACCAGAACGCGCGGCCTGCCATGTAGGCAAAGGCCATTGCTCCCCAGATTCCGATTGCGGCCCAAATACGGGTTCTGTCTCATCACAGACAAAGAAACGCCTTCCCAGGTCGCCACCATCGCCTTTGCTGCTCACCAGACTCCTGCAATTTGGGGGTCCCCAGAAACCTGATTTTGCCTCTCGGCTTAAATGGTTAGTGGCGGTTTGAGGGCTGATCCCCAACCTGGGCCCACTTTGCGGTGTGTGGAGTAGGGAGGAGGGCGGAATCCCTCTTAATCTCATGGCACAGCTAAATAATTTACTCAAGGTCTTCTCTTCCTGCCAATTCCCTTCCCTGTACCACTGCCCTTTACTTCCTGCTTTGTGAGCCCCGGGGAGAAAAGGAACAGGTCTTATTAATAAAAGTTAATATTAATAGAAGCGCCCTGCTTCGTGCTCCCCCAACTTCTCATCTTCCCCTTCACCCCCACCTCCTCCAAGCAAGCCCCCTTCCTCCAATAATTCTTTCAGAATTGGAGATGAGACTTGTACTTCAGAGTATATTCCAGAAACAAGGGCGCTTGTGTCATATTCTGGCTAAACCACATCCTCCTCCAGTTCTCACCAGCGCGGCAAGTGGCAAAGGTCGAGCGTACGTACAGTAGCTGCCCCACAGAAGCAGCTCAGGCCCCAAACCGGAGTCAAAGAGATAAGCGGGCAGGACAGAGTTGGCAGGCGCAGCAGTAGAAATACTCACAGGAAAGGGACAGGCAGGGCAAACTAAGGGGGTTGGGGGAGCAAACTTTAAGACGTTCAATAAACACTTAAAGAAAAAGACAGCGAACCAATACTGTGCCTGATAGCATCAAGTTCACTTGTTTCTAGTGTGTGTGCAAAGAATTCAAGCCTATTGCCTATGAGAAATAGCAAAGTTTGGTCGGGGTTGTGCTTTTATTAATGCAAAGTAAGGGCCTGCACAAACAATTCCTTCCAGCAAATCCAAACAATGCAGTGGTGTGCAAAGAAAAAAGTTACTAATTTCTCCCCGATCCTGTGGATTCCATCCCTCTGCCAGACCAATGTTAACACTGATTCATGTCATTTCAAGAATTTCTTGTTCTTCATTTTTGATCCTTAAAAAAAAAACAAAACAAACAACAACAATGAAATCATACTTAACTCTGTGACTTGCTTTTATCACTTAATATCATGAGCATTTTCCCAGGTCATTAACCATAAATCCAACCAATATTTTTTTATGTCTAAATTTTACAAATTGCCGGGCATGGTGGCTCAGGCCTGTAATACTAGCACCCTGGGAGGCCGAGGCGGGTGGATTGCCTTAATTCACAGGTTGGAGACCAGCCTGAGCAAGAGGGAGACCCTATCTCTAAAAATAGCCAGGCGTTGTGGCAGGTGCCAGTAGTCCCAGCTACTCCGGAGGCTGAGGCAAAAGAATTGCTTTGAGGTTGCTGTGAGCTGTGACCAGCCAGTGCTCTACCAAGGGTAACAGTGAAACTATCTCAGATTAAATACATAAATAAATAAATAAAATAAAAATGAAAGTTTATTAACAATTTTATTTTTATAAATGCAAATATATCAGAATTTTTACCATTTATTCAACAATTTATTTTGTTTGTTTCTTTTTAACTTTTTTGAGACAGAGTCTCATTTTTGTCATCCTTGGTAGAGTGCCATGGCATTGTAGCTCACAGCAACTTCAAACTCTTGGGCTGAGGTGGCACCTGTGGCTCAAAGGAGTAGCGCTCCACATATGCTGGAGGTGGTGGGTTTAAACCCAGCCCTGGACAAAAACTGCAAAAAAACCCCCCAAACCCCACAAACTTTTGGGCTCAAGTGATCCTCTTGCCTCAGCCTCCCAAGAAGCTGGGACTACATGCCCTGGACAATTTATTTTAAATGTTTACAATATCCTAGGTGCTCAGAAAATAGCAGTAATATCACAGATAAAAATCCCTGTTTTCTGGGTTTTTTTTTTTCTTTTTCTTGACACCAGCTGGTGTCTGCTATATTTCCAGCCTGGCCTGGAACTCCTGGCTTCCAGTAGCAAGAACTATAGGCCACATGCAGCTAAAAATCCCTTTTCTAATTATTTTCTTACCAGCGTACATTCAAATTGTTGTCAGTGTTTTGCTACTGTAAATCGTACAAACATAAACATCTTCTTACATATATCCCTTTGTTTTTTTGTATTTTTGAAAGATGCATTACTTAAATAGAGAATGCTGGGTCAAAGAATATGCATATTTTTAACTTTAGTAAATAATAGTTATTGCTTTCCAAAAAGGTTTAGCAAGTCACACAATTTACAGTGTTCAAGAGTGAGTTCCCCTTTCTTAATATGCTCTTTTGCACAAGAGGTTATGGTTTAAGTTTTTGCTAATCTGATCGACAAAAAATGATAACCAATTTAACTTTCCACTCAAAAATTATTATTATTATTATTATTTTTTTTTTTTTGTAGTTTTTGGCCAGGGCTGGGTTTGAACCCACCAGCTCTGGCACACCGGGTCGGCGCCCTACTCACCGAGCCACAGGCGCCACCCTCCACTCAAAAATTGTTAAGTGGGTTGGCGGCACTGGTAGCTCAGTGGGTAAGGCACTAGCCACATACACGGAAGTTGGCGGGTTTGAACCCGCCCGGGCCAGCTAAAACAATGGCAATTGCAAGAAAAAAATAGCCGGGCATTGTGGCAGACACCTGTAGTCTCAGCTACTAGGAGGCTGAGGCAAGAGAATCACTTAAGCTGAAGAGGTTGAGGTAGCTATGAGCTGTGACTCCATGGCACTCTACCCAGGGCGACAGTTTGAAATTCTGTCTTAAAAAAAAAAAAAATTATCAAGTGGGTTGAGCATATTTCCATATGTTTATTGAGCATTTTCCTTTCCATGATTTGTTTGAGTCTGTTGGCAGTTTGTTTGTTTTGTTTTCTTTTTTGAGACAAAGTCTCTCCCTCCATCACCCTGTTGGTGTCATAGCTCACAGCAACCTCAGACTCCTGAGCTCAAGCAATCCTCTTGCCTCAGGCTCCCTAGTAACTGGGACTATAATCACCTGCCACAACACTTGCTATTTTTCATGAGGGGTCTGGCCCTTTCTCGGGCTGGTCTCAAACTCTTGAGCTAAAGCTATCCCCTTGTTTCAGCCTCCCAGAGTGCTAAGATTATAGATTTGATCCTCATTTTTGTCACCCTCAGTAGAGTGCCGTGGCATGGTAGCTCATAGCAACCTCAAACCTGCAGCCTGCCTTATTTGTTTATTTTTTGAGATGGAGTGGTGCTCTATTGCTTGGGATGGAGTGCAATGGCATCACAATGGCATCACCATAGCTCACTGCAACCTCAAACTCCAGGACTCAAGCAATCCTTCTGTTTGAGCCTCCCCAGTAGCTGGGACTGCAGGCCCTAGCCCCAGCCATTTTTTTCTATTTTTGTAGATATAGGGTCTTACTCTTATTCAGGCTGGTCTCTAACTCTTGACTTCAAGAGATCCTTCCACTCTTAGAGTGTTAGGATTATAGATAGGCATGAGCCAGCACTCTCAGCCTGAATTTGTTCTTTTCTTAAACAGAACTAAAAGAAATGGCATGAGTGCTTATTTTTTTTAACTTAAATTAGTATTATTATTATTATGTCTGTAGAGACAGAGTCTCACTTTATGGCCCTGGGAAGAGTGCCGTGACATCACACAGCTCACAGCAACCTCCAACTCCTGGGTTTAGGCAATTCTCTTGCCTCAGCCTTCTCAGTAGCTGGGACTAAAGGTGCCCAGCACAACACCTGGCTATTTTTCTGTTTTGCAGTTTGGCTGAGGCCGGGTTTGAACCTGCCACCTTCAGTATATGGGGCCAGTGCCCTACTCAATGAGCCACAGGCGCTGCCCTAACTGAAATTATTTTGGTTAAGTTTTGCAATAACCAATATCCACTCCTATGGGATAAATACTAATCCAGGCTTTTCTGACATCAAACACCATGCTATGTAACCCACTACAGAGTCTGCTCTCTGAGAGAAGCAGACATTCTAAGTATAAAGGCAGGGTATGAAATGACAAAGAAACTAATAGATAGCTATTGAAAAGATCATATCCATAAAAGTAAATTATGAAATGACAAAAAGATATTTGCTAAAAACATGACAGAGGATTGCTATCCTTGTTATACATGTATATATATATTCCAATAGAAATTGATACGAGGGTGGCACCGTGGCTCAAGGAGTAGGGTGCCGGCCTCATATACCGGAGGTGGAGGGTTCAAACCCGGCCCTGGCCAAAAACTGAAACAACAACAACAACAACAAAAGAATAAATACTATTAAAAAAAGAAAGAAATTGATAAGAAAAACACTAGACTTCTAAAGAAATATCAGCAAACAACTAACACATAAAAAAACCCAGTATTTAGTGCTGCTTCAGATGAAGCAGGCATCTCCTACACAAATAATAAGACAATACATTTTATATATAAGATAATACATTAATATATATTTTTGAAATGCTAATTTGGTGATATATTTTACAAGTCTTAAACTGCTTACAGTCATTAAGATTCATACATAATGGTTCGGCGCCTGTGACTCAACGGGCTAAGGTGCTAGCCACGTACACCTGATCTGGCGGGTTCGAATCCAGCCCGGGCCTGCCAAACAACAATGACGGCTGCAACCAAAAAATGGCCAGGTGTTGTGGCAGGTGACTGTAGTCCCAGCTACTTGGGAGGCAGAAGCAAGAGACTCGCTTGAGCCCAGGAATTGGAGGTTGCTATGAGCTGTGATGCCACAGCACTCTATGCAGGGTGACAGCTTGAGGCTCTGTCTAAAAAAAAAAAAAAAAAAAAAAAAGATCCATATATAACCATCAAATTTGGTGTATGTAATGGCATGGGGAATCATATTTCGGGTCATACATTTAAAAAGGCAAGATACAAAAGAATATACATATTATAACATTTTGCAACTATGAGCAGCTAGTAGGCTAAAAAGGGGCCTACTAAAAGAAGATACTGGGGGGTGGCACATGTGGCTCAAGTAGTAGGGTGCCAGCCCCATATACTGGGGGTGGCGAGTTCAAGCCTGGCCCCAGCCAAAACTGCAAAAACAACCCCAAACAAACAAAAAACAAACAAGCAAAACCCAACCAAAAAAGTCTTTGCAAGTATGAAAGCTGGGACTATAGGTGTTGGCCATAATGCGGCTATTTTTAGAGATGGGATCTCACTCTTGCTCAGGCTGGTCTCTGAACTCATGAGCTCAGGCAATCCGTCTACCTTGGCCTCTCAGAGTGCTAGGATTACAGGCATGAGCCACTATGCCTGGCCCGCATGATTTTTTTTTTTCTGAGACAGAGTCTCTGTCACCTGAGTAGTGTGCCATGGCATCATACCTCACAGCATCCTCAAACTCTTGGGCTAAAGCCATCCTCTTGCTTCAGCCTCCCCTCATGGCTGGGACTACAGGTGCCCACTACAAAGCTTGGCTAATTTTTATATTTTTAGTAGAAACAAGGGTCTTACTCTTGCTAAGGGTGGTCTTGAGCTCCTGAGCTCAAGGGATCCACCTGCCTCAGGGTACCAGAGTGTTAGGATTACAGAGTGAGCCACTGAGCCTGGCCTGTAGTGTGATTAAATTAAGAATCTTTAAGAGTAGAGATTATGCTGGATTATTCATGGGGGCCCTAAATGCCATTGCAGATATCATTATAGGAGAGAGGCACATGAGATTTTTTTCTCCCTCTCTGATACATCCATGCAGGCACACATGTGTGCACACAAATGAGAAAGCACTGTGAAAAAGAGGCAGAGACATCTATAGACGTTGGCCTTGAAGATACTAGTGGTGCAGTTATAAACCAAGGAACGCCAGCAGCCACCTGAAGCCGGAAGAACCAAAGAACAGATATTCTCCTATAGCCTGTGGGGGGACTGTGGACTTGCTGACATCTTAGCTGACTTCCTGCCTCCAGAACAATAAGAGAATAAATTTCTGTGATAATTTGTTACAGCAGCCACAGGAAACTGACACAGTGGTGTTCCGGTGTAGCTGTTCATTGCTACATATCAAGTTTCATGTCATACAACAACCATTTAATTATGTTCATGGATTCTATGGGGTACAAATTCAGATAGTACAGCAAGAATATCTTGTTTTTCCTTCACAATGTCTGGGACCTCAGTTAGGAAGACTGGAATGGCTGGGGCCAAAAATCACCTAGAGGTTGCTTTACTTATACAGTTGGTGTCTGGGCTGAAACAAGTCAAAGGTTCAGCTTATTATAGATTTTTTTTTTTTTTTGAGAGAGAGCCTCAAGCTGTCACCCTGGATAGAGTGCTGTGGCATCACAGCTCACAGCAACCTCCAATTCCTGAGCTCAAGCGAGTCTCCTGCCTCCGCCTCCCAAGTAGCCAGGACCACAGGCGCCCGCCACAACGCCCGGCCATTTTTTAGTTGCAGCCGTCATTGTTGTTTGGCGGGCCCAGGCTGGATTCGAACCCGCCAGCTCAGGTGTACGTGGCTGGCGCCTTAGCCCGTTGAGCCACAGGCGCCGAGCCTTATTATAGATTATTAACCAGAATTTCTCTTCATGGTTTGGGCTTTCATGATGTCATCAGAATTCTTATGTTGTGGTTCTAAGCTCCAAGGGTTGCTCCAGAAAGTGAGGTGGAAACTGTGTGTACGATTATGACATAGCTTCAGATCATAAGGTGTCACTTTCACTAGCATTGTCCATTAATTGAAGCAGCTTTGAGAGGAGAGAACATAAATCCACTTCTTGAGAGAAGGAATGTCAAAGAATTTTTAGCCATTTTCAGATTTTACTTTATCATTTCATTTCATTTATTTGTTTGAGTCACAGTCTGTCACCCTGGGTAGAGTGCTGTGGCATCATAGCTCACAGCAACCTCATACTCTTGGGCTTGAACAATCCTCTTGCTTCAGCCTCCTGAGTAGCAGGACTACAGGCACCTGCCACACTGCCTGGCTAGTTTTTCTTTTTCTTTCTTTTTTTTTAGAGACAGAGTCTCACTATGTTGGCCTTGGTAGAGTGCTGTGGCATCACAGCTCACAGCAACTTCTAGCTCTTGGACTTATGCGATTCTCTAGCCTCAGCCTGGGACTACAGCCGCCCACCACAATGCCGGGCTATTTTTTTGTTGTTGCAGTTTGGTTGGGGCTAGGCTCAAACCTGCTACCACATGGGGCCAGCGCCCCACTCACTGAGCCACAGGCTCTGCCCCCTGGTTTGTTTTCCTATTTTTACTAGAGATGGGGTCTCACTCTTGCTCAGGCTGGTCTTGAACTCTGAGCTTAAGGGATCTACCAGCCTCAGCCTCCCAGAGTGCTAGGATTACAGGTGTGAGCCACCGTTCCCTGCCTTTTCTTGCCCTTTCCAACCTCTCAAGGCTGCTCTTCTAATCTCATCTCTACAACATCTTGCTTCCATGTTTACGTAGTCACCTTCTATTGGTGGAAGCCACTACATGTGTGGTAATTTGACAGTAGTGATACAAAACAAATGCAGGAATTATGAATGTATCCTTTCTCAGCGCTAGTTCTTGCTGCTAGATCTTTGCCTCTGGTGTTCTGTGGGCTTGAGACTCCTCCTCTCCCAGCTGCCTTCTCCTAGCTTGCCTACTTCAAGAGTAACTCTGCTAGAACTCCTGCTAGAACTCCCCTGAATCCTCCAGACTTATATTCGGTACTCCTTGAGCACTTTGTGTAAACCTATGTTATATCACTTACTATATTGCATTATAATTGATCTGTTTTGCCTGTCTCATTCTTGCTTTTGATGATGGACTCTTTGAGGGCAAGGATCCTACAGATATCTTACCTCTTTCTAGACTCAGTGATCAGCCCACTGACTGCTTGGTATACAGTAAGCAGTTCACACAAATTTTATGGGATGAGAACAAATGGAAAACTACAATAAGGAATCACACCATACCAATAATGCCTTAACTAAGGCAATTTACTCTGGAGTACCCAGCATTGTCTGGCCAGGTTCCACCTGCACACCCTAGGAAGACTCCTGTTCCCTTCCCAGTCAGTCTGACCTTGAACTGTGAGGTCTAGGCCATCCTTCTCAGTACATTAGAAGTCAGACAGCCTTCCAAGTACTGTGCAGTTTGACCTCAGCTCATTATTCCTGGTTGCTGAGTCTCTACAGGTCAGCCAGTGATTAATGAGGTGAGAAGGGTTTACAGACTTCTCAGAACAGACCTACTTGTAACCTGATACACTTGGTGCTCTTTTCTGCAGGAAAGTGACAAAGTTTAGTCAATGTTCTTTTAAATAATGCTGATTTTTCTCAGCATAAGTAAACTTCAAATAAGAAAAAATTTTTTAATCATCTGTAATCTCTGTACTCAGAGTTAGTCCTTGACAACACTTAGAAAGTATACTTTTAATTTTAAAAAAAGTACACGCCCATCATTAAAAATAGAGACAATGCAGAAAAACATAATGTAAAATAGAAGGAATACCCAGTTGCACTCCCCAGACTTAATATTTGGTTATGTACTGAGGGTGGCGGATTCAAGCCCAGCCCCGCAGAACTGCAAAACAAGAAAATAGCCAGGCCTTGTGGCAGGCGCCTGTAGTCCCAGCTACTCGGGAGGCTCAGGCAAGAGAATCGCCTAAGCCCAGGAGTTGGAAGTTGCTGTGAGCTGTGTGACACCACGGCACTCTACCAAGGGTGATAAAGTGAGACTCTGTCTCTACAAAAAAAAAAAAAAAATAGAGAAACTAATCTGAGTAACCTTTTTAGCCAAAATAAGTTCTTTAAAGTATGTGCGGTTATTTTAAAGCACTTTTGAAAGGGACATGATAAAGCAGTTCAGAAGAAGTTTTAAACATCCTCCATTTAGATTCATGGTCATTTTTTCTTAAGTGTGGGTATGTGTGGAAACACAGGCTTATGAACCTGTTTTAAAAATTATAACATTGACAATTTTCGTAGTCATCTATAAGACTTGGTGACCTTCAAGTAGATACCAATGGCTAAGTATTTATTATCACCAAAGGATAAGGAAAATGTGATATTTGTCAAATCAGGCTGAAAACTAACATTTAGGAATACCTATAGGTCTTATATTTAGTCTCAGTGGTATAGTTCCCTTATTAAGAAGTCTAAAGGAATATGATGGAATTGGGAGAACACAATCTTGAGCCACTTGTTATATATTCAATGATATGAATAGTGTACGTTACACGTTCTCTTCCTTAGTGGGGAACATTCCTTACGAAGCTACTGAAGAGCAGTTGAAGGACATCTTTTCTGAGGTTGGACCTGTTGTTAGTTTCAGGTGAGTTCCCCTTTTATTTCTTGGTGAGAGCTTCTTAAAAATTACCACAAATTTGGCTTTTAGTAATAATGGCAGAGTTGTGTGTTTTTTGGGTTTTGGGGGTTTTGGGGGGGTTTTTTTGAGACTCAGGCTGTCGCCGTGGGTAGAGTGCTGTGGCATCACAGCTCATAGCAACCTCAAACTTTTGGGCTTAAGCAATTCTCTTGCCTCAGCCTCCCAAGTAGCTGGGACTACAGGCGCCCGCCACAATGCCCAACTATTTTTTTTTTCTTGCAGTTGTCATTGTTTTAGCTGACCCAGGCTGGGTTTGAACCCACCAACTTCAGTGTATGTGGCTGACGCTGAAACCGCTTGCTGTGGGAGCTGAGCCAGTGGCAGAGTTTTTTACTGGTGACATTTCACACGTATTTTATTTTTGTAACTGCTTGTTTTGTTTGTTTCTTGAGATAAGTCTCACTGTATCACCCAGGCTGGTCTTAAACTCCTGACTTCAAATGATCCTCCATCCCCAACCTCCCAAATAGTTGGAACTACAGGCCTATGCCACTGCACTCAGTTAATATTTAAAAAAAATTTTAGTGATAGGGTCTTGCTGTGTTGCCCAGGCTGGTCTTGAACATCTGGCCTCAAGTAATCTTCCTGCCTCTATAATAGCTTTATCGAGATATAATTCACATTTTCTCCAATTCATATTCATTCTTACCTAAAAGATATTTTTTTCGTTAAAAATATTTCAGTGAGGCAGTCACAGTTACAGGGTTTTTATCTTTTTTTGAGGCAGAGTCTCACTATTTTGCCCTGGGTAGAGTGCCATCGCATCACAGCTCACAGCAACCTCAAACTGTTGGGCTTAAGCAGTTCTCTTGCCTCAGCCTCCCAGGTAGCTGGGACTACAGGCATCTGCCGCAATGCCTGGCTACTTTTTGGTTGCAGTTGTCATTGTTGTTCAGACTGGGCTCGAACCTGCCAGTGTCAGTGTATGTGGCCGGCGCCCTACTCACTGAGCTATGGCACCGCCACAAGGTTTTTATCTTACAGTAGGTGAAATTAGAGCATGGCACCATCAGCAGGAACCCTGAATGTGTATAACGTGTGTGCCTAATACTTGGCTCTGCTCTCTAGATTGGTATATGATAGGGAGACAGGAAAGCCAAAGGGTTATGGCTTCTGTGAATACCAAGACCAAGAGACAGCCCTTAGTGCCATGCGGAACCTGAATGGGCGTGAATTCAGTGGGAGAGCCCTTCGAGTTGACAATGCTGCCAGTGAAAAGAACAAAGAAGAGCTGAAGAGTGAGTATATTCTGAAGTTGTTTGCAATATAAATTAGAAAAGATGTAACAATGAAGATTTTCTGTTTTATATCAAAAATATGTTGAAAGGTGTCTACACGGGTTCTTTACTTAAACCAGCCTGAGATACCTGAGTTAGGATAATATATCTCTTTGAGAAACAGGTAAAGTTAACTTTAGAAATCCTTCAGTTGCCAGGGAGTTGATTACTTGTTAAAGATGAATTCAGGTTCACCAATACATTAGTAGTGCTAACTATGTCGTTGCCACATCTAAGGCTATGTTGCCAGATGTGTAAATGGTATTAAGATGTGTAGGAGGTACTAAGACATTTTTATGGCTCTTTTCATGAGGTTCCAGGAATTTTTTAAATTATCTTTTTTTTTAGAGACCTCTGTTGTCCTGGTTTAGAATGCTGTGGCTTCATAACTCACAGCAACCTTAAACTTTTGGGCTTGAACAATCCTCTTTCCTAAGCCCGCTGAGTAGCTGGGACTACAGGCACCCAACGTATAATACCCAGCTACTTTTTGTTTGTTTGTTTGTTTTGCTTTGTTTTTTTAGTAAAGACAAGGTCTTGCTCTTGCTCAGGCAGGTCTCAAACTTCTGAGCTCAAGTAATCCACCTGCCTCAGCCTCCTGGAGTTCTAGGATTACAGGCATGAGCCACTGCACCTACCCTAGCATCTTTTTCTGTTTAATACTTTGCCTCTGAAATGACTTGTCAAAAGACGTTATTATGCCTAATTCTCAAATTTAGGTTAACATTGTCCATCTATGTGGTAATGGTCCCAGTCTTCCTCTGAGAACAGGAAATATACTCTTTCCTTCACAGAGGCAAGAGAAGTTCAATTTATTTCTCAGCTTCAGAGAATTTAAAGTTATCAGCTGGGTCTTTTAGCGACCTAGAAAGTAATATTTGTAATGATTTAGCTTTTTGTTTTGCCTCCCTAACTTTCTTGTGCTTTCTTCCCAATTAGGCCTTGGCACTGGGGCCCCTGTCATTGAGTCACCTTATGGAGAGACCATCAGTCCTGAGGATGCCCCTGAGTCTATTAGCAAAGCAGTTGCCAGTCTTCCACCAGAGCAAATGTTTGAACTGATGAAACAAATGAAGGTGGGAAGAGGCATTAGGTTATGAATAAAGCAAATTACATCAGGTTTTAAAGGCGTTAACTGATAAAATTAATGGGATTATTTTCCTGAGCTCAATCAGAAATTGTCTATAGACTACCATTTCTTGCCACTCCAGTATTCTACATGTGCACTGTATATTTTACATTTTGTACAGAGAGCTTTCTATTTTTGTACATGAACATAACTACCCAAACAATCAAACTGGGTTTTTGTAGCGCATAGATATTTAGATGCTAAAATTGAGCTTTTTTCCTAAATGACACTATTACAGTATTTGAAATGCCACTTCCTTCTCTTGCCTACTATGACCAAGATTTTTTTATACCATGCAAAACCAATGATAACTTAAAAGAGCCTATAGAATATTACATTTCTCAGATGGGAATAGCTCTAAATCACTATTAATTTCTAGGTAATAAATGTTGAACCTGATGATGAATCTGCTTACCTTCTCAGCTCTGTGTCCAGAATAGCCCCCAGGAAGCACGGAACATGTTGCTTCAGAACCCTCAATTGGCTTATGCATTACTGCAAGCACAGGTAGTGATGAGAATTGTGGATCCAGAGATTGCCCTGGTGAGTGCTTCTTGTTCTCGTACTAAATGATAGGGTAAATCTTGAGCGGGATAGGAACTGCCTGATTGCTTTGTGAACTAGACAACTCATAGGTTTGTCTTTTCACCTTTTAGAAAATTCTGCATCGCCAGACAAATATCCCAACGCTGATTGCAGGCAACCCTCAACCAGTCCATGGTGCTGGGCCTGGCTCAGGATCCAGTGTGTCAATGAACCAGCAGAATCCTCAGGCCGCTCAGGCCCAGTCTTTGGTAGGGCTTTATCCCTTAACATTTCTTTTATCTATCTGAGAACATTTTTTTTTTAGGAGAATATATTGAAAGAAGAATGGTCAGGAACCAGAGATGATAATTTCAATTTCCAGGCATAAAAGCAATTTCCAGGTTACAAAGCACATGGCATCTGAATAGATTCAATTCAAAGTTTATAAAACAAAGACTTTTTTCCTGTATGCCCTTTTCTTATAAGCTAACTTTGTGTGTACGTGCATGTTTGGCACTGTGGTTGGCACTTTGTTATTCTATATGCATTATTTCATTTAATCCTCAGAGCAGTTCTGTGAGGTTGGCACTCTTATTATTTTCATTCTTACCAATGAAAAAGGTAAAACTTGCTTTCCACTCATGACATAAAACCTTGAAGCCATAAAAAATTAATACATTTTAAAACTAGAAAAATTCCTAGATAGAGAAAAAGAAATAAATGTCAAAGACAAATAACAAATTGGGAAAAAGTATTTGCCACATATATGATGAGCCACAGAATTATAAAAGAACCTTTGGTCATGTTTAAGAATGTTTATTGCTATATAATTATAATTTAGTAAAAATTAAAAAAAAAAAGAATGTTTATTGCAGGTGGTGCCTCTGGCTCAGTGAGTAGGGCGCCAGCCTCATATATTGAGGGTGATGGGTTCAAACCCAGCCCCTGCCAAACTGCAACAAAAAATAGCCAGGTGTTGTGGCGGGCACCTGGAATCCCAGCTACTCAGGGGGCTGAGGGAAGGGAATTGCCTAAGCCCAGGAGTTGGCGGTTGCTGTGAGCTATGATGCTACCGCACTCTACCGAGGGCGACAAAGTGAGACTCTTGTCTCAGAAAAAAAAAAAAAAAAGAATGTTATTGCCCCATCGTAACAGTGAAAAAGTGTCAGTGTCCTAAATGTATATCAGTGGAAGAATGGAGAAAATGTGATACATTTATCTAATGGAATACAACAGTTAAATAAACTACACATATCAATATGAATTACTTTCAAAAACGTAATTCCATATAAAAGAGTTAAGGATGAACTGCGGTACGTGGTATGAAAACATAACTCAAAAATATAATACTGTACAGAAGTGAAACTAAGTGAATGGAAGCATTTCCTAAATGTGGGATATATGTCTGCATAAATCTCAAAAATTATGTTGAGAGAGTTGCAAAAGAATATATTAGATGTGTAATGATTCATATAAGATTTTAAAACATCTCTAAAGACTTTTTAGTGATTGTCTAAGGAGAAGGAGGTACAAGATACCATTGAGGAAGACCATATAGGAGATTTAATTTATTTGCTAAGCTGGGTGGCTTTTTAATTTTTTTGTGTAACTTGTATATCTACTTTTTCATACTAAATAATAAAAGGCCTCCTAAAAGTTAATATGAATAGAAACTACAGTAAGCTATTGTTTTTCACCTGTCTGATGGGCAGAAATAAACTACTTAGATGCATTGTACAAAGGTACAGGGCAGGGGCTGACAAACATTTTTTATAATGGGAAGATAGAAGATATTTTGGGGTTTACAGACCATAGGATCTCTGTCACAGCTGCTCTGCTCTAGTAGCATAAAATCAGCCAAAGATGATACATAAATAAGCATGTGATTGTGTTCCGATAGTACTTTATTTGTAAACCAGGCAGTGAACCCCATTTGGCCCATGGACCATAGTTTTCCAACCACTTCTGTAAATACTTTTTCAGAGATAGAGAAGAAATAAACTAAGGCCCAGAGAGGTTAGCTAATCCAGAAATAACACAATTATAAGTGGCAAATCTAATTCTGAACCTGGTTTTTTCTCAACTCAGCCAGTTTTCTCTTAAGACCACTTTCCTATATAGATGCATATTTTCTGTTTCAGTGTTTTGTGTTTTATAACTTAGCTTTTATTTTTTATTTATTCACCTCTTTATTCCTAAGAACCATTCAGTTTTCTGGGGAATACACAGATGAAAAGGTAACATTCCCTTTCCCTCAAGGAGCTAAAATGTAGCATTAAAAATATTTTCATTCTCCCTAAACCAGAATTCTATCTAAGATTAGTTAAATTTATAAAAAAAATTGTTAAATTTTTAAAATGTGGTCTACAAACAGTCGTTGGTTTTTTGTTTTGTTTTTAAGTCCCAGTCTTTCTCTTCTTTTTTTTTTTTTTTTTTTTTTTTTTCAGTTTTTGGCCAGGCCAGGTTTGAACCCACCACCTCCGGTATATGGGGCTGGTGCCCTACTCCTTGAGCCACAGGTGCCGCCCTCTCTTCTTGAGGTTTTTTTTTTTTTTTTGGTGGAGGGGGTTGTGTTCTGTTTTGCACTTATTGACCAGGCCTCAGTCAGGAAATCAACAATAGGTGCTATGTGCTGTCTTGCCACACAGATAAGATTTGTCAATCTCTACATATTAGAATATATTCCATCTTAACTGTGTTCCATGCAACCAGACTCATGATGTGTATTATAGCTTGCTTCTGTGGATTTCAAAGTATGTGATAAATCTAATACTACCTAAGACATGCGACAGAAAAAGAATGTTTAGTAAAATATTTGGGGTCATCAATTTGAAAAGGTCTAAAATTGGACTTACTGTATTGAGTCTCCACAGAAGCATGAGCATAACTGATTTTTTTCTTGGGCAGGGTGGAATGCACATCAATGGTGCACCTTCTCTGATGCAAGCTTCTATGCAGGGTGGAGTTCCAGCTCCAGGGCAAATACAAGCTGCTGTCACAGGACCTGGCCCTGGTTCCTTAGCACCTGGAGGTAAGTTTCATTTAGGGTCTCCACCACTTCAGTACTTACTAAAGTTTTCTCATATTAACTGTCAAAATGCAGCCAAATTATGTGGTAATGGGATTCTGATGTAAAATTAATACACAGGTAGAAAATATACAGGATGACCATAAAGTTTGTGTGCAATTGCACACATGAACTTTAGGGTCCCCTGTATGTCCTAGATGGAGAAAGTAGTTCATTTTTTATGTGCAAATCTTATGTATCTGATTATGAGAGCAGGGAAAGAGACAGTAAAGTAGAAGAGCATATAATCCAACTTCCAAATTAAAAAGGGAAAAAATGGAATGAATGGAAACTAAATCGAGCCAGCAAAAATAAAGGAAAGGGCAATGTAAATTTAGTAATAAACAGAATAAGATAAAGGAATAAAAACTTGTAGTAATTTTGCTAAATATGAATGGACCAAATTTCTTCCATTATAAACCAGAGACGATTACATTAGGTTAAAAAGCTCAGGAAGAAAACAGACACAAAAAACATGACCACATTTGTTGTTACGTTAAACAGACATAAAATTGTATTTCAACAAACATAATCAGACCAAGCAAAAAAAGGAAAAAGAGAAATTTAAAAATTATACACATTCATTGAAAGTATGTAGATGGGCAATAGCATATTGCCATTACACTTGTAACTTTTCATTATTAAACATTTGCAACTTAAAAAGTGAAGTAGCAATTTTCCATATGCAACACCTGTATGAACGTGTAATATATTATCAATATATATTTAAAGTTTTTATGCAACAAACTTGTTAACTAATCTAGGTTAGATTGACTATGACACTATTAATGAGGAATAATTTAGGTCTTTATTCTGTTTTGTAGAGAAATCATTCTTCAGAGGAAAGTTGATGAGGACTGGAAGAAGAGAGTTTGTTTAGTAGAGACGGGTCTTGCGCTTGCTCAGTTGGTCTCAAACTGCTGAGCTCAAGTGATCCTCCGGCCTTGGCTTCCCAGAGTGCTAGGATTACAGGTGTGAGCCACTACACTCAGCCAGAAGAAGAGATTTTTAAAGAAATTTCAGTAAACTCAGTATTTTCATTTACTTACTTTATCTTAGTAGAATTACAGTTACATTTTTTGAGTTATAAGTGCCTGACATACCTTAAAATATCACACGTTATAATTGATCCTACTGCATATGACAGGTATGCAATCCATGATATGAAGTTTATTATTATTATTATTAAATGAATTGAATAACACTTAGATTTCTCTGTACTCTGTTCAATGAGACAAGTATACCGATGATACACCTCGATGTCATAGGAATGTACAATTACTGTAAAGGTTTATAAACGTCTACTCTCCATTTCTATACTTGTTATGAACTATTAATGTACAGATTATAGATCAGCACCATCTGTAGACCACAGTTTGCATAATACTGTGCTGGTGTGCAAAAAAAAAATAATACAAAGGAATTGCATAGTAGAATCAGTAAGATTTATTTACTATGTAAAGGGAGCCTTATATTTATTGACTAGAGAATATACTCTCCACCCCTCCAATGACTATGGAAAAGTTAAGAAAAGACCATTATATGTGGTACTTAGACATAAAATTTTAACAAATTCAAAAACGTGGAAATTCTACAGACCATATTCTTTGATTATAAGCCAATAAAATTAGAAGTAATTAAAAGGTGGCCGGGCGTGGTGGCTCACGTCTGTAATCCTAGCACTCTGGGAGGCCAAGACAGGTGGATTGCTTGAGCTCAAGGGTTTGAGACAAGCCTGAGCAAGAGCAAGACCCTGTCTCTACGAAAAATAGAAAAACTATCCAGGTGTTATGGTGGGTACCTATAGTCCCAGCTACTTGGCGGAAGGTGGATTGCTTGAACCTTAAGAGTTTGAGGTTGCTGTGAGTTATTAAACAACTGCACTCTACATAGAGCCGCAGAGTAAGACTCTGTCTCAAAAAAAAATAATTAAAATGTGACTAGAAATAAAAACTTGGAAAATTGAGGAACATATTATAGGTAATCCTTGAATTAAAGAGAAAGGAAAAAAAATTATAAATTATCTAAATAGAGTATGTAGACGTCATTCAAAAAAGTATAGGAAATAGTGAAGGCATGTTTGAAGGACAATGACTATCCTTAAATGCCTATATTAAAAAATTAAGGAATTCAGCCGGGCGTGGTGGCTCAGACCTGTAACCCTAGCACTTTGGGAGGTCAAGGCAGGAGGATTGCTTGACCCTAGGAGTTTAAGACCAGCCTGGAAGTAGCAAAACACCATCTCTACAAAAAATAAAAAAAATTAGCCCGATGTGGTGTTGTGTACCTGTAGTCCCAGCTA
>CAUYON010054526.1:0-11347 GCA_963573935.1 Arctocebus calabarensis
TAGAGGATTACTATTAAAAATATGAGGACAATTAATGACAATTATTGACACGGTGGGGGTGAAGGAAGGGGAGAGCAGAGAGAGAAAGAATGAGGGAGGGGTGGGGAAAGGAAGAGCAGAGAGAGGGAAGGAGTGAGGGGGGTGGGGTCTTGAGGTCTTGGTGTGTGCCACACCTTTTGGGGGCAAAACACGATTGTAAGAGGGACTTTTCCCAAGAAATGCAACCAGTGTAACATGGTTTCTTGTACCCTCAATGAATCCCCAACAATAAAAAAATATATATATATCTCTTCCATATGACTTCTCAGTTTTCTGATTACCCAAACTCCAAATTTCAGATATATTTAGCATTTTTATGTCCCTTGTTCCTTTTATCTAAGTAATTTTAATTCTTTGCCAAGTCCTCCTTGGTGAAGTCACTCCTAATAACCTTCATGGGAGAGGCTTTCATCCTCTCACTCTGAAAGTCACATCTGCCACCTGTCTGGTCACTTGCCCACTTGCCCCGAGCGTCACTCCATATATAATTCCCACAGAGCAATTTTCCTTTTGCTATTCATAACAACCCCCACATTTTGATGGGTTAGGTCTATCTACTATTTACAATTTCTTAATTCTGGGTTTGGCAGTTCTAACAAACCTTTCTAGGTCTAATTTAGCAACCTGTGGAGCTGAGGAACACAGTAATGAAAGGAATACTCCAGCCAAGTAGGGTGATCCCTGCCCCTGTTGACATGTGTTGTTCATTCCTCATGGTTGCACCTTCTCTTGGGTTTATGGCCCAAGCCTGAAATAACTTCTCAATGTTATGGTCTTATAAATCTTTCTCTGTATATTTCAACCATTTGTTCAGATTTTTTCATATCTTTAAAAAGTGATAAGGGTAAGATGTATATGACACAGGTAAAAATCCACAAAATAAAACCTACAAATACATATGGAAAGAAATAACCAACTGGGAATTAAATAAATGCAAGTTTTTTGACTGTGCATTTAAATAACCAATTAGGAATTAAATAAATACAAGTTTTTAAAATGTGCATCTTCTTTTAAGTTAGCAATACTATTAAAGGCAGCGTCTACCAACCTATTTTTACTATTAATAACAAAAAGTCATGGGGTATGTGGACTGAAGGAACTTAAAATGATTAAATCCAATGCCTTCACTTTAATGAGCCACTGGTAGGCTGGGTAAACTTTTGAAAAATCATTCATAGAAATGTAGGTTTCCTCACTTGATCTAAAATGCATTCCTATTTACTTAAAGCAAGCAGTTCTCTGGAGAAGATGAATTGGTACATATTGGTGTTTTAGAATCTTAGCACAAAAGAAGAAATAAGCAAGATAATTCAAATTAATGATGTGAAGTTCTGTCACATGTGCAGAAAGTACTCATCAAAAAGAACAAAAGGAAGTGAAAAATAATTAAATTTGAAGATACAGTCTACTTTGACTAAATTAATGTGGGTAAAAGTGGCTTTTTCCTCCCAGTTGTGCCTTTAGCTGTTAAGAGGGAGGGATTTCTGAGAGAGAGGTCTGCTATATAAATGTTCCCATGAGGATGAGGCTTTTACTTAGGTTTATATTTAGTCCTTCAATTGCATGCATTTAAGATCCATTTCATTGTAAATTCTATCCAAATCACTATGGTGATGTAGATGGGACAAGATGAGTGCTCCCTGCTGGCAAAGATCTCAGTGTAAGATTCAAAGATAAAAATAAAAGAGGTAAATACAATTTGCCATTGGAATTGTACAGACGGCATTCTCCTTAACTGTCCTCAACCTGTCCACTTACTGCAATAAGCACACACAAGGGATAGGAGTTTTCTTCCTAGAGAGAAAATTCTAATGGGCTTTGTATGGTTATGTGCAGCATTTACAGCAAATTTATTTTCTGAGCCTCATGAACTGAGGCCTCCTGGTGTTTTATTCCCGTGAAGTGTTATCATGTGGACTGAACGCAGGGCCTTCTCTCTGTTGCCTTTGATGAAATCTCTTTGGTAAAGACATAGCTGCCATTTCAATATGTATTTGTTGACCAAATTCATAGAATGAACAATCGGGTATAAAGTGCTGTATTGATTTTCTTGTCCTATTCTCATAGCTTTTCCTACTGCCTATATTTAAAGTATTGTTCCTTGTAATGTCTGAGGAGAATGAAATGAGATTTGAAAAGACTATTTTTATGTCTGTGACTCTCTGTATGAGAGTTTTCTTATTGATAGTTAAAAATTGTGGCATTTGCTTAGCTTACAGTTCTAAAGGTTAGTTCTCAAATTTCCTAATCCAGGAAATAAGCGTGGCTATGATAGAGTCCCTGTAACCTAAGGCCCTTATAAATAGCTGCTACTTATTTGATAGTCACTGATCTTTAAAGGAACAGGGAGACGGAATTGGATTTGGCGGTTTGTACTACTTCAAGGTGTTTTAGGAGCTTTTCTGTAATGGTTAGATAATGATGATCCATCTGGGGTTAGGTAGGCAAACAGAATAGTGGGCTTCCTGCTGCCCCATTGTCAAAATTCAAACACCGACGCTGAAAGAAGAAACTTTTCTCTTAAGAGAACATGGATTTTTAGACCCGTCTCTAAACTCTGTAGAGAAATGTTTCTTAAAGGTTATAAGAAACAAAAACTCCTGCTGGCGGTGGAGAAGGGTAAAGGACAATCTGTGCATACAGTGCTGTGGGAAGCAGAAGTCCCATCTAATCTTGGATCTGAGAGGCAGGTGGTGATGGCTGGGGGGTGGGGGAGGGACAGTTTCTATGGGCTGGAGAAACTGACTCTCCTGGCTTGAGGCTATTCTCTTCTTTCTTCTCCTTTTCTAGCCCAGGGATGTGTTGCCAATCTGAAAAAATACAGGATTTCTATAAAAGTATGGTGTTGATTGCACAAAAGAGAGATGAGCAAAATCTAAGAATATATGTTCTAAGAATTTTTAGCATTTTATGGCATAGAACACCAATGTACTCAGGATTTTTTTTTTATTTTAATCTCAGAAGCCTTATTTCTTTGCTGTTCAATGTATACCAATGTGGGTCTCAATTTCTTTTTAGACTATCAGAATCACCCAGGGAGCTTTAGTCCCTGAGGCCCACCATGGGCCAGTTAAATCATTATTTCTATATGGATGGGCTCAGATAGCAGTAGGTTTAAAATTACCCAGCTGATTCTAATACCTACTTAGATATTCAATTTAATATAAATAGTAGTAACTATTTTAAATCGCACAGAAACTTCACGGCCACACTGTATTAGCAGGCCTAACAATCATTAGATAACAAAGACAACGATACACCTGATATCACTTTATCTTAATTGCAATAGCATAAAATCAGGACTTATGAAGCCTATTTACACATATGTGCAAAAGACAAAAGTGTACTTAGAGAACCACATTTTGAAAAGTTATGTGGAGCATTAGAAGTTTTTTTTTAAATTAATGTAGCAATAAAAAGTAATTAATTCCTAACTTAGAGATCCATTTAAGGTTCAAGTGGATATTAACTTACCACTCAGAGTTTCTGTCCTTCACTGACTCAATGCCTATTCCAAAAAGAGGAAAGCAAAATTGGAACATTAAATTGCTATAAAAAGCAAAAATTGCGCATCTTTTAGAAACATTGCTTAGGTGTCAGTCACAAACTTTGGTATCAGTAATTCTACTGGCTATGAATACAGAATATTATTTTAACTGTAAGAAAATAATTCATTGACAGCTTTTATTCATATGTTCTGATAGTGAAATTAAAGAATCTAATTTAATATTTTTACATTGTCAGAAATGTTATATTCTTTATGACCGCCCTCAAATACTACTTTCTGTGAGTTGTGCTGATAAAAGTAAACTTATGTATACCTTAGTATTTCTTTTCCTTTTGATTTATTTATTCATTTATTTTTTTAGAGACAGAGTTTCACTTTGTCACCTTCAGTAGAGTGCTGTGGTATCACACAGCTCACAGCAACCTCCAGCTCTTGGGCTTAGGTGATTCTCTTGCCTCAGCCTCCCGAGTAGCTGGGACGACAGGTGCCTGCCACAACACCTGGGTATTTTTTTTGTTGCAGTTTGGCCAGGGCAGGGTCGTAACTCACCACCCTCGGTGTATGGGGCCAGCGCCCTACTCACTGAGCCACAGGCACCTCCTTACCTTAGTATTTTTTCGTGTGTGCTTCTAAAATACTTTAAGTATCTGTGTATCTTTTTAATTTTTATCCTAAATAAGTCGAAGTCAATTTCAGTGTCCAGAAAAATGATATTATTTATAACCTCTTATAATTATATTTTCTATTATAGTATTTTTTTATTATCAGCTTATATTTTCCACACTAGTTTTAAAGAACTACCATCTATTTATTCTTTTGTTTTTATGCTCTTTAGCTATGATAGTAAAAGTCTCTCTTTTGATATTCAGGATATGAGCTAAAAATAATGACTTCATAATTGTTTGAATTCTGTATTTAATATGAAGGATAGCAACAATTATAACTGTTCATGGTGCTCTTCTATGACCCTGTGGTCATTATTTGTAGAAATAAGTATTGCCAGTTAATAAACTTGAACTGGAGAGCTCGGTGCCTGTGGCTCAACGGGCTAAGGTGCCAGCCACGTACACCTGAGCTGGTGGGTTTGAATCCAGCCTGACCCTGCCAAACAACAATGATGGCTACAACAAAAAAATGGCCAGGTTTTGTGATGGGACCCTGTGGTCCCAGCTACTTGGGAGGCAGAGGCAGGAGACTTGCTTGAGCCCAGGAATTGGGGGTTGCTGTGAGCTGTGATGCCACAGCACTCTATCCAGGGTGACAGCTTGAGGCTCCGTCTCAAAAAAAAAAAAAAAAAAAAAAGATAAACTTGAACTGGAGCCTAGCATAGGATGATGTGGATAGAAAAATACTATAACAAATGTTAACCTAAAAATAAATATCAAGTATTCAAACAGAGAAGATCCTGGTGTATCATTGATTACATATTGTATGACAAAAAGTCACCTTTGGAAAAAAACCTTTATTCAAAAATTTACTGTGTGTCTTTCATTATTCTCTTTTAACAGACATATAGCAAAGCTCAGATAAATGCAATCTAATTAATATAGGCATAAAATGGCTTCAGAATGATCCTAGCAAAGAATTAAAAGACCATTATCACATTAATGAAGATGACAGTGACTTGTATTTTACCCTATTATATTCAGCTACTTGGAAGAAGGAGTCCTTTGACTTAACTCCAAGTGCATTTAGACTTAAATGGACTTTATGATCTTACATCTGATACTTCCTAAGTATGTCATCAGCATGCCTCCGGATAAAGTGATATTTAGATAGTCTAAATGATATTTAGATATTCTGATGACTTTATCAGTTCCTAAGAAGGAAGCTTGTAGTTTGGCTTTGGGGGAGTAATGTTTCCCCTCTTTGTTTGAGATTTTTGTTTATGACAGTGTATCTGCGCTGGAGACCTTCTGTGTCTTCTTTCTGGCCAGGATGCGACTGCGAAAGCTCCTTCATTGTAACTGGGTTTAATGTGCAGACCGCTCCAGTTGACCCAGTGGACGATGGAAACACAACTTGCTGTGAAGTTCCTGTGGTGGTCTGTTCATTCACAAAGCACCCCCTCCAAAATAAAGAACAAGGAGTTTTTCTAAGTTCTTTATGTATTTATTTATTTATTTATTTATTTATTTATTTTGAGTTTTTGGCTGGGGCTGGGTTTGATCCTGCCAACTCTGGTATATGGGGCAGTTTTTCTAAGTTCTTTAAGTGCTACATCATACTATTATTCCTGATTTTTGAAAAGAAGTATTTGCAATTTTCAAGGCTCTCTATTCAGAGAATAATTTTGTGGTTTGAAAGATAAGGTGATGGAGAAATGTAACATTTACTGAGCAATTGTTCTACCCAATGCTGAGTGTTTTCCTTATGCTGTTTTAATTCTTTAAACAACCTTTGCCAAAGAAAAATTGCACTAGATAGGTTAAACTGTCAAGGAAGACTTTATTCAGGGCTGTTGCAATAGAGGTTAAGATTAGTTCAATAAGAGAGAAAGACTGAGCTCAGCTTTGCTGAGAGAAAGGCAGGCTACATTTTTAGCACTGAGGTGAGTGGTTAGGGTGGTGGAGTGGAAGGTTGGTCAAGTGGACCAGGTCCTTGTGTTTGCTAATCAGTGCTTATATAAGTTAGGCTACTAGACTGGGAAATGGGGCACTAAGTTTGATGATTTTATCTGAAAGGGATGGCTCCCAGGTCAAGAAAGAGCTTTCTGGTTTATAAAACTGGATAGGAAACATTTACATCTTAAAGGAGCAGAGAACATTTACAATTGAAAGTTCTCTAATGTAGATGCTCTAAGAAAAGGGAAGTAAAAGTTCTATAGTCTGGAAAAAAAAATAAAACACAAACCAAAAAAAACAACAACAAAAAAACTGCTTGAAGTTTAAAAGTTTAGGGGAATTCAATAGCCGTCTTGCTCACCCTTCGGGTAAATGTTTACTTCTAATAGGCACTTGACTATGATTTTTGACCTTGACATTCTCAGTGTACCTCAGCCTTGGCGAGAGCAGACTTCCGGCCCAAGTAGGAATTGCCTATGTTGGGAGGTTCTTAAATATTTTTCTAAAGCTCTTCCAGATCCTTTAAGGAAAGAAAACTTCTCTATAACGAATTCTATTCACTTAAAACTCCAGGATGTCCCAAAAGTTGCCCCTAACTTTGCTATACATAGAGAAAATGTGGAATTGTAGCTAAAGGTATCTTGATTTACAAAATGTCCATCACAAAATTTTACAAAATAGTCTACATGTGTTGCCACCTCTGTTACATGTCTGATTTCTACTAAAGCCTTATAAACTGCGAGTAATTCCCTTAGGACATTTTTGAAATAACTGTAGAAAATTTGTTTACCTTTTTCATTGAAAATTTGTTCTGGGGGACACATGAGCTAAGCCACTATTTTTGACAGGAGAAGAAGAAAAGAAAAACGTTAAGGTGCGTCATCTGTGGCTCGAAGGAGTAGGGCGCTAGCTAGCCTCATATGTCGGAGGTGGAGGGTTCAAACCCAGCCCCAGCCAAAAATAATCACACACACAAAAAAAAAACAAAAGCAAGAGAAAGAAAGAAAAATGTTAAAATCACTTCAACTACTAATAAAGAGCATTTCTTTCTTTAAAACCTTATGAAAACCAAGGCTCTGAAAATTTGGCAGGGACTCTGAAAGACAAGGGGCAATATTGTTCAATATGAGAATTAGTCTCAGCTGCTGGCCAAGCATCCTGGGCTCATATGCAGGTGGTAGGAACTGATGCTCCAATGATACTAAAGTCTTCTCCCCAACTGTTTGCTATGTGGTTTTTAGCTTCTAAGAATGAAAAAAAGAAGTATAAATTCTTCTGTACAGAATCAGCATGCTTGAACATATTTAATATTTTTCATTTTAAAAATTTTTGTGATTTTTTAATTTCTTAAATGATAATCATCCAATTTTTCATTGTTTTCAATGACAGCAAATCCATCCTTCTCCTTCCAGATAAATCACCACTTGAATATAGTAACTACCAAGGTTAGGCATTTACCTTTTCCAGTTACGCATTTGTTATTAAAAAATGAAGTCACTGTTGTTCATTACTTCTTGCTGGAGAGACAAAATCTCCTTTTTTGGTAATCCATTTATAAAAAGCTTAGAAAATTCAAGACAATTACTCTATTTCTACTTTGCAACAGCATGGTGATTGCTTGCTTTTATTCTCTTTTATAATGGCAGCAATGTGTTCCTGGTTGGATTTTAATTGTCAGGAAATGATTTTCTTAGGATACCTTCCATGAAATTATCTTAAAACATCTTTACTTGAGGGACAGGTGCAGTGGGTGGCTCATACCTAAAATTCTGGCACTCTGGTAGGCTGAGGCCATGAATTACCTGAGCTCAGGTAAAAGACCCGAGACCAGCCTGGGCAAGAGAGAATAAAAATACTCAGGCATTGTGGCAGGTGCCTGTAGTCCCAGCTACTTGGGAGGCTGAAGCAGGAGGATTGCTTGGGCCCAGGAATGAGAGGTTTCTGTGAGCTATGATTCCACAGCACTCTTATTGAGGGCAATACAGTGAGAAACTGTCTCAAAAATAATAATAATCTTTACTTGAATATGCTATTGTTCAGGTAAACCTCAGACAATAAAACCTGAAAATATTATCATTGTAAGAAATATAAAAGGACAGTGGAAAGGAGACACTTGGTAATTTTATGAAGTACAAGAAACAACTACTAAGTACTGTAAACACTAGGAAAAAGATAATTATAGCATTAAACATGTCTATCTCAGGACTCTATACTAGAGCCAAAGGAAGATGAGAATTAAATTTGATGTACATGCACAGCTTCATTTTTTGAGTTTAGGAAAATAGGAAGCATAATAGAAGAATACTCTTAAGTGTTATCAAATACTGTCAGAGTCCTGCCCTGGGGGCAGTGTCTCCTAAGACCTGTGTATCTGGCAGACTGATTGAAGAAATATAAAGTTAGAAACGATGAAAAAGAAAGAGACATGAGGCACAGAATGGAATTAAAGGTGTGAACTCTGGGGTGCATTGCCCATTTGTGGGATTCAGACAATGGCCCAGAGTGTTTGCTCCACTCTGCTTGTATTGAAGTCTGTTTGCCCAGTGGGTAAGATGAGGGAGGGAAGAAAGATGCCAGCATGAGTAGCCTTGAGAAATCTGAAATCTGAGCCTTGTATTGGGAGAGCCTCCCACTTGAGACCACACATACAGATTTCTAGGGAGGTGTTAAACTCCACTACTTCCCTGTGGAGTAAAACACCACTGGCGTTAATCTCCTCTGAAGAACTGGTAGGAGGGAGGCATTTTCCTCCCATCACCACCACAGAGGCTCTTCCTCTGTGATAAGGGATATAAGCTCTTCTGCCCATATCTCAGGGCTGGACTACTCCCTTGATCTCTGCCCCAGGCAAATGCAAATCTCCACAATGGGTATCTGCCTTGCTTGTTTACTAGGCAGGAAATGACCCAGTTCATGTATCTTTCTAGGTCTTTGCCATAGTCTCTTCTATGGCCATTTTTCCTCAGAGTCCTCACAGACCCAGCTGGGGTGTTGGTAATCTATATCCCCAACAGGCTCAGATTTCAGAAAAGGCAGGAATCTTGCTGGCAATGGCTAGCTTAAATGTAAACTAGCTTTTCTTTGTTTTGACTCACTCAGCCTACTTTTTAATTTTCCTCTTTCTGGGGGTGCTTTCCCTTTCCAAGACTGGGGTCTTTGGTCCCCATTCTCCCAGCAAAAATGATTTAGTCTAAATTGGCATTTGGTTATAACAGTATGTCCAGGTCATTCTTAACCAGTCATCTGCAAGTGATGCCAATACCAGCAGGAAGAGTTTGTAGAGTAGAATTTTATTGTTTGTTCAAACTATTGCCTGAATATATCTTTACTCTTTGGCACATTTTTATAAAATATCTTATAATTATATGAGAGTCACTTTCTGGAAAATCATATGCTGAGAAGAAACAATCTTTATTAACATGAAAAACTCATGAAACCCCTTGATCTTAGTATGATATTTCAAAACCAGACAATGTCTTGATTTAAACAACATTATTTTGGTGGGTTTTTTTTTTTTTTTTAGTTCGCAGTGGTCTGTTACACGTTGATATATTTAAGGGTTTCACACTTATAAAATGTTTGTACTTCTAGAAGCAAATACCAATTTAGAAATATCACAGCCATTTTGAAATAAGATACTATTTCTTCCATAATATGGAGTCTCATTATATAGTTCTCTCCAGACAGTCCTACAAACAAGATGTTTCCAGTGGAGTTCTTCCAACTGGTATTTTGGAATGAACTTACAATTTACATTTTCCCAAACAGCTTTATTCTTTCAGGTAATTCCCCCAAATGGATTATAACATAGCATGTCACCAGGAAGAAAATGTTCGCACATGTCTAGATATCCTAAAAAAGTTAAAATTAAAACAATTTTTAAATACTTAGCTAGCTTGCCTGAACTACCATGTACTTGGCAGCAAGCACACCTCACTCCAAATACAAACTTTCCCATCATGAGTAGAGATGCCTTCACGGCACTAATTACCCCCGTATCTATTGCTGCTATGCCAAGTTACTACAACATTAGCGGCAGAAAGGAACACAAATTCATATCTAAAAGATCTAGTACACGTAAATCTGAAATAGGTTTCACTGGATTAAAACCAAGGAGTTGGCAAGGCTGTGTTCATTCTGAAGTTCTCGAAAGAGAATGCATTCCTTTCCTTTCCTGATTTCTAGGGACAGCCTGCCTTCCTTGGTTCACGATCCCTTCTTCCATCTCCAAAGCCAGCAGTGGCTGGTTGACTCTCACATTTCATCAGGCAGACTGTGGCTCCTTTGCTCTCCTCTTCAACATTTAAAATTGTCTTGTCATGACAGTAGGCAGACATGGATAATCTAGAATAATGCCCCCATCTCAAGGAGAGTAGATTAGAACTCTTGTTTTATCTGCAATCTTAATTCTCCTTTGCCATATAACATTTTATTCATGGATTCTGGGGATTAGGATGTGGACATCTTTGCAGGGCCCTTTTTTTGCCTACCACAGCTGCAATTATTTTACTTATTTATTTACCTGATGTGTCTCTTCCTCCAACTAGGATACAGAATCAGTGGAGAGTGGTAAACATTTCTCTCTTTCATTTGCCAGTGATCAAATATTAGTCAAATGTAGACTAAGTAAATAAATGATATAAAGTATCTGATGTTCTGTTTGTTATAGTTTTAGAGTAGCCAGTTAATGCTACCTCTCTAATATAGAGATTATAAAGTTTCAGCAGAAAGATGTGAGTATGTCAGCTTTATTACTGACCAAACCTAGATTGAAGATCTGGGCTATATTCCTATCAACGACTCACTTGTGGATTAGAAGTAAAGCTGCCTGAAACTGCTGGACAAAAGCCTGTGTCTACTACAGCTGCAAGCTGTGTGGTGCCCAGGAAATAGCCCGTGACATAGTCCATGAACTGCTCAGAGGAGCGGGTGGAGGCAAGTGCCATCATCCGTTCTTTTAAGTTCACTAGATAACTTTCTTTCTTTTTTTTTTTTTTTTTTTATTGAATCATAGCTGTGTACATTAGTTCAACCATGGGGTACAGTGTGTGGGCTTCACATGCAATCTGAGATATTTTATCAACCTGAGTGACATACCATTCATGATATTTTCTCGTTTACTATATGAAAACATTTTTGATCCATATTTAGAAGTTTTCTCCTGACCCTTCGAATATGTACCACACATGTGATCTCACCCTTTGTCCCATCTCCCCCCACCCTCTCCCTCCCCTTC